>CAWUHX010000034.1:0-161423 GCA_963922205.1 Romanomermis culicivorax
AGCTTTTAAACTCAGGTCAGCTTACAAGAATTGACTGGAACTACCTAATGCCTTATATACTTTTCAAGGAATTGTTATCATAATTAAAAATGGTTATAACATGAATGAACATGACGAAAAAATACAAAATTTCTCTTCGGATCCAATCAATGGAAAGCTTAATTATCTTGAGCATAAAATTATGAAAATGAAAAACAAAACTCCGATACATCTAGCTAGAAATGTGCCACTTTGCTCAAAAATATTTTGTTGACAACTATACTATGTTTGTGACCCCCGATGGAATGGACCTAACAGAATTTAGCCCAACTGTTGATTGTACTCATCAACATGTGTCTATTTTCGAGAAAAATGCAAAATGGACCACTAAAACTGGACCTATTCTTGTTGGCTATGTTCCAGTGGAATTACTATGGAAAGGCCACCATAAAATGTTTCAGCAGTTCGATACCCCATCTATTTTTCATGACAAATTAGCTTTAGCTCCGACAAATTTTGCATTTAGCTGTTTTGAACAATGTTGTTAATTATACATCAGCTCTTTCTTTGCAGCCTGATGTAATATACAGTACCTTATCAGGTGCAGGAACTGGTGTTAAAACTGCTGTACAAGGAATAGGCCAATCTTTTGAACATGTTCACAAAACAGAAAATGACATATTGTTAAATATTTTTTGAATTTGATCAAAGGACCCCTTCGACTCATATTAAATAGTGTGGTCATTCTTCTCATCATTTTAGCTATATGTTATTTAGCATACCTATTTCTTATTTGGTATATAGTTAAACGAAAAGCTAGACTCCAAAACAATTGTTCTTCTGAACCGCCTATTTCTTTTGGTTGAGCTCTTTTAGAAATGTCCAAAATCCAAACAAAAACAAAAAATAAAATGGAACGTCCTTCTTCATCCAAATTTAACATTCGTTTCAACAAAGTTAAAAATAAGGTAGATATAGAAGAATCGATAAATTTTTGCATAAATTCACAGAAAAGAACACCATACATGAACGTTACCATGAATGATCAACTCACAGTAGATGCATTAATTGATACAGGAGCTGTCTACTCAATCATTGATGCTGATATTGTCAAAAAAATACCAAACTTAAGAATCCTAACAACAACTGCTCATCCTATAGCAGCTAATAAAAGTCGGATTAAGCTTAGTGGATCAGTTTTCCTTACAATTTCAACTTATGACGTTTCAGAAACTCTCCTTGTTCAAATACAAGAAAATTGTACGGCAAACTTGATCTTAGGTACAAATTTTCTTAATCGATTTGAAAGCATTGAATTCAATTGGGAAAATTCTTTTATCCCATTCAAAAATTGTCATATTCTTTGTGAAGGTATGAATTTTAATTCTCCATCAAATAGAAGTGCATTACTCATTGATGAAACAGTGTGCCTCGATCCAAGATCAGTGAATATCATTTCTGCTATGGTTCCCAAACCATACCCAAAACTGTCGAATGACATCATTTTTCAACCGAAACTTATGGGAGAAAAAATCCAAAATATCTATTTTGCCTCATCTATTGGTAAAATCACCAATAATCGTATCCCCATTCAAGTTATTAATTTGAATCCTTACACAATTAAGCTTTACTCAGGCATGAGAATTGGGGATATAAAATCTTTTGCCAATCAATCTCCCTTAAATCTTGACATAAACACTGTTGAAAGTCAAAATTTAGAACATAATTCCCAACTCATTACTCATGAATGGATACAGAAAAATTGTAATGTTTCACTTCATTGGAATGAACCAGACAAAAACAAACTTTTTGATTTACTATTGCACTATCCTCATTTATATGCACTTGATGAAAAAGACACAGGAAAAACTACATTAGTTCAACATGAAATTAACACTGCTGATCACGAACCTATCAGAAAGTATCCTTTCTGAACGTCACCAAAGGAGAAAGAAATTATCACAAATGAAGTAAAAGCCATGGAAGCTAAACATATCATCCAAAAAAGTACTTCACCATGCTCTACCAAGTCAGTTTTGGTACCAAAGAAAGATGGTGGATACCGATTATGCATTGATTTTCGTGGTTTAAATGAAGTGACAAAAAGGGATGTGTACCCCTTACCCAGAATCGATGACATCCTAGACACACTAAACGGCATGTTGTACTTTACAACCCTAGACCAAGCCAATGCATATTGGTCCATTCATATCCCACCTAAGGACCAAGAAAAAACAGCGTTTTTGACCCCAACTGGTCTATATGAATTTAATTACCTACCCTTCATTTGTGTAATGCACCTGCCACCTTTCGGAGGTTAATGGACCTACTTTTATCTGGTTTACAATGGTCTACATGTCTAGTCTACCTCCAGGACATTCTCATATTTGCCAAATCACACGATCAAATGCTTTCTCGACTCAAAGCAGTTTTGAATCGTTTACAGCAAGGTGGAATGAAATTATGTCTTAACAAATGTAAAAAATTAAATGCATTTTTCTGATCTGCACATACTCTACTGTTTGTTTTCGTCCTTCTGCTTGTTCCTTTTTTTAAATCTTTTGTTTGTCACTTTTATTCACTTATTACTTTTCTACGTGTTCACTGATTTGTTTATCTCACTTTTTCTTTTTATTCTAGTAATTTTCTCTTGAAATATTTGACTTTGTTCATTATTACTTTACTTTATTTTCCTTTCCATTCTTTCCTTTTGTTTATTTTTCATTTGTTTCCTTGTTTCTCTTTATCTTTTTTAGATGTAGATGTTTTTTCTTCACACTTTATGAAAAAATTTTAATAGGGAAGCTTAATATTTACTTGTATCAAGTTCAAAAAATGTCAAGTGACAGGTTGCTGTGTGACTGTGTGTGAAAAACCACTCTTCACAAAAACCTTAAATTTCTTAAATTTTTTCGTGGCCCAAGTTTTTAAATTCCCCCAATGCTGATTAATTTTTTCGGAGGGATGACTTAGTTGTTGCCCCCAATTCTGTGAATATTGGAAGAATTGGAAAACGGCAGAGTTTTAGAGTGAAAAGAGACAAAAAGTAGCAAAAGTGGAAACTTTTTCGATTTTCAGCTCTCATAAAATTTTATCAAAAATTCCAAAATTGATAGCGCCGAATTACAAGAATTCGAAAAGGAAGTGGAAGAAATGTCCCGGCCCCCCCAATAGATGCTGTACAAAGCGATACCTATTCATGGACCCCACGTGGCCTGTGGTCAGCTGCAACTGCTGCAAAATTATCGGTATTTTTTGATCAATGGTGAGCAATCTAAGCTTTAGCTTTGCTAATCTAAAAAAAAATTTTGGGCAAAGCAGGAAGTTATAGCCCAAGGGTGTCTAGATGTTTTCAGAAATTTAGAGGGTAACAAATTTGTTCTGTCAAACTTGAAACAGTGTGGCAAAGCTGCCCATAGCATGATATTTGGACTTTTTGCAAAACTTCATTATTCTCCTACACACATAGCGAGTTGAATGAATTCGTCTATGTGATGGAGAAGAAATGGTAGCAACTAGTCCGCTAGGGGTAGATAATTTCAAAATTTCTTAAATTTTAAAATTCCATCTTTATCAAAATTTCTAAGAATTTCCTCAACTTGTGTAAATCAGTGAGTATCTTTTAAAAATCTTCCTGGAAATTCTCAGATTGTCGGTTGGATAGGCTGTTTTGGGTTTTGGATTGAGACAGCTAGCAGTCAAGTGATGGAGAATGCAGGTGGTCTGTGCATGCACTATAATAGTAAGGTAAGAAGTAAGGTAGAAGTCGAGGCCACACTTGTGTTTAACTATCTGTCAATTTGGCACCTTATTGTCCCCTGATTGCAATTTTTCCTATTTGTGCTTACTATCTATGGTGAAGGTAGAAATTAACCGATGTCTTTACTTTAATTTTTTACTTTAATTGTTACATTTTTAATCTTTACTTTAATTAACCGAACTATATCTGAAAAAAGTAGTAAATATTTTGTCTGAATTTTTAGACTACAATGTTAAAGGCATTGTTAGAGTCCACAAATTGGACCGATGGTTTTGGACGAACTTCGGAAGATACCCATTGGAACAAACAGAGCGTAAGATGGTTGAAATAAGTAAGGTGGCTGAGATGATCGAAACCTTAAAAGATAGTAGGTTTTGAGGACAGCCAATAATTGGTTTTGATACCCAAAAGGTAACTCAGGAATATGTGAGTAAGGTTTTTGCAGCTTCTAGTGTTGATAACCCATTAGGGAAGGAGTTTGCAAGGGTCATCAGCTTTTCAAAGGTAAGTGGAGATAAATTTGTTGTAGATACTATGACAATCATGCTGAAGGAATGGACGCTCATTCATGAGCTCTTAGATTCCAACATGCTTTCTCATTGGATACAA
Organism: Romanomermis culicivorax; assembly: GCA_963922205.1. Classification (NCBI taxonomy): domain Eukaryota; kingdom Metazoa; phylum Nematoda; class Enoplea; order Mermithida; family Mermithidae; genus Romanomermis; species Romanomermis culicivorax. Next base: position 4,349 of record CAWUHX010000034.1, read on the forward strand.
CTTGGTTACAGATCTGATCGCCATTTGGAATGTTAATGGCACAGGTAGGAAACACCAAGAAGTTGATCTTACAGCAGAGATCAAGCACAGAGTTATGTCTTTATATGCTCATTATTATGATGTAGCCAAGGTAGGAGACAAGTTGAATGGAAGATTTTTGGCAATGTCCAGAAAGTTGGGGCTTTGCCTGGAAACGTTTAAGCTAAAAGGGTTGTTCACGGAGTTGTATCTGGCGGATATTGGTTACTTTCAAATCGATTTCCATCAGAGAGAGCAACGTGAATGATACCTGCAGACCTCAACACCCTGGTAGACTTAAATCAGGAAGGAGATGATTCAGAAGTGGATAAGGAGATCACTGTTGAATCATCTCTCCAACCTGATGAAGAGACACAGGTAATGTCCTTGGTAGACCAGACAGAAAGTTTACCTTCTGGAATGGATGTCAGGGCTGAACAGATGTTGGATGAAAGCAATCTGATAGCAATTGTTGGTGGTCCAACTATGGCAGAGATTGAAGCAAGGCTCAGGGAGCAAGCCGAAAAAGAAATCAAAAGGCAAAAGGAGATTTTTGTCAAAAAGCTTGCGGAGCAAAAAGCAAGATTAGATGAGCAGCAGAAGCAGCTGGAGCAGGTTCTGGCTGGTTTTATGGTGCAGCTGTAGCCTCTGGCAGTACCTACAGTCGTGCAAGCTTCAGTAAAGCTGCCAACTGCTTATCATATTCCGAAATAGGTGGCACAGCCAGCTAGTACGCAGGCTATCCAACCTGCCATCAGCAAGGCAGTGCCGGCAATTCTAGTGCCTCAAAGAGATCTGGCAATAGATAATGGTATACCAGATATCTATACCACTGATCAAGTGAGGAAATTTAGAGAAGCTGGTCGTACAGATGACCAAGTTAAAAGGTTAGGAAGGAGAAAGTTAGCCCGAAAGGCCAATAGGGCTAAAAAGAGAGAAGGGAAGATGTAATAAAGATAAGTGATGATGAGGCAGAAAAGACAGGAAGTTCGGCATCTGTGGACTCAAAATTTGTTGGATCGACAACTCTATTGACGCATTCAACCAAGTCCAAGACTAAAGCTATGCAGACGACCCAGATGCCTGGAACTAAGAGTTCTATGAGTCAAGTGCGGTCAACAGTAGCTTCAGCAAAAGTACCTAGTAAATACACTATGTCACAGGTAAGTGCAACTATTAAATTTACTTGGGCAAAGCCCATGTCTAGAGTTGATCAGATGTCGCAGCAGACCCAGAGCAGTTCCTCGAGGAAAAAAGTTATTTCCAAACCCTCTACATCACATCCAACTAAGCCGGCCAAGAGAAGTTGAGATAAGGAAGTAACTTTGGAGTACTTGAGTTCTGTTTTGAGAGACTACTGAGACGTCCATAAGAGATTTCGGGTGGTGAAAGGAAAGATAGATTTTTCGACGCTGGAGGTGATCAAATTTTTTGCTCAAGATATGCCAGATGATGATAGGAATCAAATCATCTGGGCATTGGTGGATGATGGAGTAGAGGAGCTTTATGAGAACTATAGGGATCACTTTGAAGTTGGATGTGGTTTCATGTATGATCACATAAACATTCCTGAGCCCATTTGGGAGTACATTTGGCTCTAATTTATGCCCAATTGGTTTCATCATTTCGATGCAGAGATAGTGATGGCAGCTGTGAGATACCTATGTACCATGGTTTTGTTGTGATTGTACAGAGTAATGTGAAAAATACCTGTGATTTTGCTGTAAATAAGATCGATAAACCTGATACAAAATGACAAAAAGGTCCGTAGTCCAAATAATAAGATAAAGAAAAAGTAACCGACGAATTACGAACTAATTTTATTCCGAATAATAAAAACCAACTAAATTATTTTTTCTTATAACCGTAAAAGAAAAAGCGAGAATATATATACGTTCACAAAAAAGGGCGTAAAAATGGTAGCATGGTATTTAAATGTTACTCAAATGTTGCACATAAAAAAGGCTTATAGATTTTTTTGATAGATTATAAAAAGGTCGATGGATAATAATTTTTTTGTAACTTTTTTTGATCCCATTTTTTTTTCTTTGATAACAACAAAAATTGTAAAAATCGCGGTGATCGCGACATTGCCGCTGGAAAAATGATATATCTTTTATTGTCTACGTCTTCGATTCTCTTCGATCGCCTTTTCCAATGCTCGCTCAAGTCGCCAACTCAGTTGTCCCATGCGATCAGGTGACAGATTAAATTCCTTGTTCATAAGTGTCTTCCAATATTGTAAGAAAGATGAACAATTTTTCGCTAAGTCGAATGGGCTACTTTTCGCAAAATTTCTGATGAAATGTTTTGTCATGCGACCCACAAACTTCCCAAATTCGTCGTTTGTTACTTGTAAGCTTGAGCTTCCAGGATTTTCTTTTGATATCCATTTTTGAACTTTATCAATCGGATTTGACATGCTTGGGATTACTGATAATGGATGTTGATTGGGTTCAAATTTTGCAATGATTGATGAACAAAAATTTTTTGGTTGTTGAATAATTTCTGTATTAGTGGTAGCATCAATATTTTTTGGAAAAATTGATCCCGACAAGTTGATTCCCAAAAATTCTAATTCACTTTTGTGATTCGTGATAAAAGCATACATTTCAAAACATAGACACGCTTTTATAGATTGAATAATAGATGAATCTTCACCATTATTTTCCAAATAAGATATTGATGATGGGTTTACTCGTAAACAATTTGTAGCGATATATTTGAAATTAGATTGAATAGGGAAAGGAATAAAAGATGCATTCGATCTTTCTAATCTGTGCAATAAATCGAATATATCCACACATAATATAGATGATAATGATGCGTGTAAAGTTGAAATCGTATCCACTCGATTGCTTACAAAAATTCTGGGTGACGATAAAAATTGGGTCAAATCATTTGAAATCTTTGTGATTGAAAAATCGATAGTATCCCCATTGTGTTGAAAAATTGTAATGGATGATTTTGTTTCGGATTCTTTTTCGATTTTACTGCTAACCATTCCAAAAACAGACGATTCTTTGGCACTATTCAATAAATTCATTCCAAGGTTAAATGGAATTTCACATGGAATTTTACGCACACGAAATTCTAATGGATAACGATAGAAACGATGTAACCATTGATAACTGATAAAATTCAAATTTCCTTCTTCTGATGATTGTATTGATCGACGTTTCCAATTTTCAGAATGATCACTTACTGATTCCACATCCGATTGCTTTGATTTAGTTGATTGTGACATTGATTTGGCAGATGACATTCTGAAATTAAAACTGCTTAAAATGGATAGCATGATCTAATGCATTTCTTCTATAGAATGACAACATGTGTGGCAAATAAAGGAATGTCAATAGAATGCATAAGAGTATTGATAAGCTAACTACAATAATTGTTACCCAGTTTTGAGAAAAAAAGGTTGAAGATAAAACAAACTGATAGTCCACACCTAAACTTGTCTCATTTTTGATTGTGATAACATTACTGATATTATTAATCCTTTCTTTTGGAATAAAGATTAACGTAGCTTGAATGAAAAATTCAGTTTCACCTGCAGGACAATTAACTTTACACGTCTCATTGATGAATGCATGATCAAAATTGAGGACTGAGGAATGAATATTTTCCTTCTCAGTACAAATTACTGAGAAGAATGTTTTTCCACAAGTTACATGTGCTAAAGTTTGTCCAAAGTCAGTGATACAGGTATAGATTAATTTGGATCCACTTAGGCAATTATAACATCCAGATAATTCATGAAACTTGATTTTACATTGATTTTTATTATAATTTGCTTGAAGATGAAAGTTCTCCATTGATAACTGTAGTTCTAAAGTTGCAAGATTGTTATATTCTGCTTCTATATTAGTTCCGGATCCAGTGATCGTTATTCCTTCCATGATCATAGGTAAAATATACTCTTCCTTATCAAAAAGATCTTCGATTGACTGTTCAGGACAACTGCAAGATGCCCTAGTTTCTTGCATTTGACAATTACAGATATCATGTGGCAAATAACAATCGAATTTTGATGCTTTATCTCTTGTTGAACATTGAAGTTGACCTAATGTACCAGAAACTGGTTGTCCCGATGCTGATGCTTTAATCATTACTGTCTGGTGGTTATTTGTTAAAAATTGACTTCCTAATATTGGAATGGGTGAATCGGTCAAGGAAGGTATTTGAAATTTAAGATTTCTCCAAGTTTTAATTATACCTGGTTTTAAGTCAAAATTATGATGATAAGATGAATTTTGGAAAAGTATATCAATTCCAAGAGAAATTTTATAACTCCACGTTGGACAAGTAAAGATTTCAAAAATATTATCAGATTTTGGTTTGGCATAAGTACGATAGAATAAACAAGCTGAACTACAAGTGATACAACCACATGCAGCACAACCACATGATTCTGCGCAATATATGAAACCTGGATATTGATTGGCTTCTCCACTTAGCTCTTCTACCAAAGTTGATAAAGAAATGGGAACACATTTTTCTCCTACACAAGATCCTCGATTATAGCATCTTTTAGATGATTGAACATGCATAGAGAAGGATCGGGTAAAATATTCATTCCGCACTTCACATTCTAATGATATTCGCTTGACTTGAAAGGTGATTGTTCCTAAAGGTTCTTTTTTATCATTCACGATTGTTAAACACGTGTCTTGACCTTGAGGAACTAAAGATAATCTTACAATTTCAGATATTTTACAATTAAGTGTTCCATTATTAAGATTTTCGCAAACTGAACTGGGAATAATAAGAGGCATTATTTCGGCACAGTGATAAGATACGTGGATAATGTTAAAAAATACACAGATGATCACTAATGAATATCTTTGAGTACTTGGCCGATAGGTAAACTTTTGATAAGTTGTATCTTGACTAATTTCCTCTTCACTAGATTTCTTCCTACATGCTCGGTAAGTTACAAATTTCAAAATTTTAAGGAATAGAATATCAATTCTAAAGCACCTACATATTATTGTGAATACAAATTTGTTGATTTTGAAAAAATATGGAAGACATTTCATAATCATATAGCAAATAGAAATCATGAAATAAATTAAGATTGCAGATGTAAATAGAGAGAATTATGGTGCACATTGTGGATTATACAGAAGTTCTGGACAAGCATAACAGTTGATCATTTCACAAAAAGCTTATGATTTACAGTAAAGACTAGATTCTTTGATCAAAAAACCTGATTTCCAAATTTTAATCTCAAACTCATGTGGCTTAATGACTGATTCTTTTGGAAATTGAACGACTGTTCTCACATCTGGATGATGAATTTGATAACAATAAGGTTTTGAACAGACTTCAATGAATCCAACATCTTTGTCAAGATAAATTTCTATTCCACCTTTGATGCAATGCATAGAACAATTGGAATATTCGTTTTGATTTGAAAATTTAAATTTTGATTTTGGTGGATAGATGTTAACACTTGTCGTTCCCCAACTTTTGATTGGAATTTCACCATCTTCATTCACAAATTTAGCAATATCATGATTGTCAAGGAAACAAAATCGTGATCCATGTTTGTGACAATGATTAAGTTGACAAAATTCTGGTGTACCTATTGTAAGACCCTCCCCCACACAAGAAAAGTTTACATTCAAGGGAGAACTGTAAATGATTTGAAGATCTTTTACATAATGAGTCGAATTGTCATATAATTGGATTTGATGCAGTTTGACCCGTATAATTTTGGAATCACAAGCAGGATCGGAAGTCAATGAGCAAATATTTGGATAAGCTGATGCTAAAATTTCATTCCTATCACCTAAAATTTCAGGTTCAGGTCCATCGTAAAATGAACAATCATCAGCCCATAAAGGACACGGACATTTTTGCATACATTTTCCTGATGATGATAAATGACCATAAGGGCATGAAACTTTAGAATAACAAAGATTATTATTGGGCAATTTTTGAATAACAAATCCAGATTTGACACACTTTTGTGATAAAATGATGTTCTTGGAATTGAAAGTACTGCATTCGTGTTTGTCATTTTTTTGCGACTGGGATGCAAAATTAGGACAAGAAATTATAAAAAACAGACACATGATAAGAATGGTTGGAATTTTAAGTGTGATGTTAAATGGAGATTGAACAATATTAGTCACTGTACTGTTAAACTCTTCAGTTTCATCAGATGCACTAATTTCTAATGGATAGAGTAAATTTATAGGACGATTGATAACAGATTTGTTAGCTAATTCTACTTGTGCTGATCTACTTTCATTATCGGGATTAGAGTTATTCAGCTTGGTGATCCGTCCTAATTTCCAAAAACCTCTCTTCAGATTTTCATCTTTGATCAAGACAATTTCATTTTCTTTTGGTTCACCAGATGCATGAATTTTTGGTGTTTTATGGAATAAAGTGGATCTTTCCCTAAGATTAAGAAGATAATAATCAGACCAGAGTTTCCAAAAGCTATCTAATGTTTCTTGGCTCTTTTTCCAATAAAGAATCAATTTTTTAGTTGAATTCAATTCAGGATAATAATCACGATCTTCATTTTCCTCATTATTTAGATTTTGATCACTATTATTCTGTTCAGTGAAGAATGGAAGTCCTATTTCACAATAAGGATTAATGAAGTCAACTGGTCTTAAAATTTTTGGAACATTAACATCATCTTCAGGATAAGATAAAGGTCTAGTGTTAACAACAGCTTCAGCTTCGGATAATAAAGTCAGAAAATTGTCTAAGGATAAGACTTGACGACCAATGCTCTTTCTTAATGCTTGTTTTACAACTCCTACTAATCGTTCGTAGAAACCTCCTTGCCATGGGGCATATTCAGTGATAAAATGCCATTTGATTTTGATACAAGAAAAGTAGCTGATAACTGTTTCATCTTTTATTATAGAATCCCAAACATTATCCAAGACTTGTTTTGATAATTTAAATTGAGCTGCATTATCTGATATGATTTTATCAGGTTTTCCTCGTCTTGAAATGAATCGCCTAACACAATTCAAAAATGTTTGCGTTGTAAGATCGAATATGTGTTCTAGATGAATTGCTCTTGTAGATAAACAAGTAAAGATACAAATCCAAATTTTTGTTTTCTCATTGCTTATTTTGATCCATAAAGGTCCAAGATAATCTAAACCTATGAATTGAAATGGTCTAGATTTAAGAACTCTTTCCTTTGGATAAGGTGGCATTTTAGGTAATTGATAGGGACCAGTACTATATTTTTTACAAATAAAACAATTTCTGATAAATTTTTGAACTGCTGTTCTACCTTTAGTGATCCAATATTCACGTCTGATTTCCGATAATGTGTGATTTAAACCAAAATGCATAACCTTCTTATGTCTATCCAATATGATAAGCCTAGCCAATTCTGATTTACCAGAAAGTAATATTGGAAATTTAGAAGCATTTGATATATCTGCATTTTGAAGTCTCCCATAACACCTTAAGATACCATTTCTATCCAGCTTCACTCCAAGAGCTTTAAGTTTTTGATCTTTTGGATCATGATTATTAATCAATGGACTATAAAACAGTTTCTGAGATTCGATGATTAAAATTCGTTCTGCTAATTTAAGCTCAGCAACAGTCATCGGGCCTTCATCTTTGATTTTTGCAAAAAAATGATTTAATTTGATTCTATTGTTTACAATATTATGATTCTCATGATTTAGATTATTCCAAAGTTTCAATTTGATAAACCGTATGGTATAAACAATGACGTTCAATATTTTTTGAAGTGATGAAAAACGGGTTAAATCAAATATTATACGATGTTCTTCCTCATTATTATTTGCAACAAAAATTTGATTTAATTCATCTTTTGTTTTATGATTATCCCAATATGTTTGGTTTATGTTAAGATCAGATTTTGGCCAATTATCCTGTGATAGTTTTAACCATGATGGGCCTGACCACCAAAGAGAACTACATTCTAACTCAACACTTGATACGCCTCGTGTAGACAAGTCAGCTGGATTTTCTATTCCTGGTGCATGACTAATAGTAATGTCTTCATGATTTCGGAAGAGCTTAATTCGATTTTCAATAAAAATTGGTTGAGGTTTGAATGTCCTTATCCAATGAATAACTATTTCTGAATCAATAAACAATGTTTTTGATTCGATAGGTATTTTGATTTGCTCCTCGATAAAAATAGTTGCTCTTAAACCTATGACTGCACCCAATAATTCAAGGCGAGGGATGGTAACATTTTTACTTGATGCTAAGCGCGATTTGGCAAAAATTATGTTGGAGGTGATTTGACCATTCAGAGATTCTGCTCTAAGGTAAACGACTATTGAATAGGCAAGCTTTGAAGCATCAGTAAAAGTAACAAGATGGTATTTGATTTCAGAATGTGATATACCAGAAATGAAACGATTAATATAGAATATAGTAGTTGAATTCCATGATGAGATGATTTGGTTCCATTCAGATTGTAATTCTCCAGGTAAAGGTTCATCCCAAGCTAGCTTTCTTTGCCACAGTTTTTGAATAAACAATTTCCCTAGAAGTAGAATTGGTGATAAAAATCCTAATGGATCGAATGTTTGAACTAATTGTTTCAAAATTTTTCGTTTTGTCAAAGTAATTGATTGATCATGATTGATACATATAGATAATTTTAAAATATCAGATTCTGTATCCCATGAAATACCTAACACTTTGATTTCTTTTTTATTTTCTCTGTCTACTGGGTCAATTTTTTCGAGAAAATCCTTAGAATTTGATGTCCATTCTCTTAGATTCATACTTGTTTGTTTGAATATGTTCTTAGTATCATGATAAATTTTTAAAGCATGATCAATATCGTTGGTTCCAATGATTAGATTATCAACATAAAGATTATTGTTAAGTTCTTCAGCTATAAGACTATCACTTTGATTTAAGTGATATTTTATGGTAGCATTCAAGAGAAAAGGGCTAGAAATGATTCCAAATGGTACTCTACAGAAATGGTAAATTTGGATATTATTTTCAAGTTGTAGATTTTTAGGATTGCTGAACCATAAAAAGCGTGTAACGTCTCTGTCTTCTGACTGTAAAGATATCTGCAAAAAAGCTTTCTCAATATCGGCTATAATGACAATCGGCTTGATTCTAAAGCGGATCAGTAAGCCACAAAGATCGGGTAACATGATAGGACCTCGATAAGGATTATCATTCAAAGATTTGTCATTTTTAGTTAGCAGATTTTCACGATTATGAAGTTGATTCAAAACTGATTTAATTTCCTTTACTTTTGATTCTAGATTACATATGGTTTCAGTTCCTTGACAGATATTATCAAGAAAATTTCCTGTCTGATTGGTCCATTTTTCATAAATAGTGATTTCAAGTGATAATTTATCTTGGGAAAGATTTTTCTGAAGTTCGAGCCACTCCTTGTTTTGGGTTGTTATTAGATCAACAGACGATTGGATCCTTTTTATAAAATTTTCTATAACAAAGATCAAATTTTCAAGATCAGATATGTGCTCCTGATTATTCTTCTGCGGCCCTAACTTGATTTGTAAATCTGTTTGTTGGAGGTTAGTTAAACAACTGTGTAACCTCTTTTGTACCACTGTGATGAGTTGCCTTACAGGAGAAGAACAAGAGACATACTAATTCTGGATATTTGATACTAATTGATTTTGATCGTTTTGCGTTATGTATAAGATTATGATTAACTCTCAGCAGGACCTCCAAATTAAATTATGTTGTGATTGTACAGAGTAATGTGAAAAATACCTGTGATTTTGCTGCAAATAAGATCGATAAACCTGATACAAAATGACAAAAAGGTCCGTAGTTCAAATAATAAGATAAAGAAAAAATAACCGACGAATTACGAACTAATTTTATTCCGAATAATAAAAACCAACTAAATTATTTTTTCTTATAACCATAAAAGAAAAAGCGAGAATATATGTTCACAAAAAAGGGCGTAAAAATGGTAGCATGGTATTTAAATGTTACTCAAATGTTGCACATAAAAAAGGCTTATAGATTTTTTTGATAGATTATAAGAAGGTCGATGGATAATAATTTTTTTGTAACTTTTTTAAAGATCTCATTTTTTTTCTTTGATAATAACAAAAATTGTAAAAATCGCAGTGATCGTGACAGCACTTAGGTTGTATGTGATATTTTTCTCTTGCCTCGCCTTTCTTTAGTTTTATAGATTGGCATTCGATCAATCTCCTACTTATGCCTTACGCATTCCAATCCAGTAGGCAGTATTTTCCCGCCAAAGATTTTGCTGGTTTACTGATATTTCTTTGCAACTTTCGATGGCAATAATGCTATACTTTATTTGTAAACAAAGGTTTCAATTGTTTGATCTCCACGGACTGTTTACATTGTGATGTGATCTGGTGCCTTGATCATGCAGCAATCCTATTATGTTTGCTGTGACTGCAGCAATATGAACTTTATTATTGGGTTGAACATATGCCAGTGAATGATTATTTTGTCGAACGAGTATTATTCAATTTGAAGCCCTTGTTTTGGAACTTTTTGAATGATCACCGCCACCATCGAACAGTATTAGGGGGGATCATGTTCGTATTTCAAATATTTCACATTTTCAAAACTTTTTCGTATTTTCACATAATTTTTCAAATTTTAAAACTTTCCAAAATCAAAATCAAAATTCTCTTACTTTTCAAAATTTTGTATTGAATGTGTGAAGGAGTATCCTTCAAATTGGTTACATATTTTCTGCCTAAACATATCGATTTAGGGTTTTTAAGTTAGGTCCCCAGGGTAACCACATTTTCAATTTTAATTCTCCCCTTTTTCAAAAACACTTAACAACAAAATGTGACTAACCCAGCCTATTATTTTTCCTTTCTTGCTTCATTTCCCTTTCTTATTTCTGCCCAAACTCAGGGGCTCCCAGCAGCCCTTTGGGTGGCTGGCCTTTGGAGCCACCATGTAGTGGTGATGAGTCTTAGGGGGTCATCATGGCCTAAGTATTTGGCATCTGGTGACTCCCCAAAACCCATTTTTTATCCCTCCTTGTGACATCTCCACTGAACCCAATTCCCACTCTTTCTCCTTCCTCCTCCTTTTTCCTCCACCTCCACCTTCATCCTTATTTTTCATCCTCTTTCTGCCTTAGTCACATTTTGTTTCCCCTAGGGGGAGGGGTGTAGTATACCACACTGAGCTAAGGGGATACCATCATTATTTTTCAATTTTATTTACAGTAAACAAACCCATAAAAACACAGGTATTAGTGTAGTACGTGCACCGGACTTTTTAGACGTTGCTTTTTCCGCAAATTTTTCCGTCTCCTGTGGGTTTCGAACTGCAGACTGTTGCGTACGAAGCGAGCACCTAACCGATTGAGCTAAACCATCCAACCTAACTGAGCTACGATTTAATTCTTATACCATGAATAAATAATCATAAAATAAATACTAAACTAATACTAACTAATAAACTAATACTAATTATACTAACTAAACTAATTTTAGAATAAGTGCAGGATAAATAATTTCTCATAAAGTATAAATTTATGTTTTTGACAAAAAATTAAATTTGTTTTTGATAAAAAATGCAAATTTGTAATGTGTAAAGTGTTATTTTTACTTTTTGAAGCTGTTAATTACGTAGTTTTCATATTACTTTTTGAGTTTTATGTGAAAAGTGTACTGTAGAACGACATCGGCTTACTGTAGGAAAAAATTGACATGATTTTTGAACTCCAAGGTATCGATTTACCTAGGTTACTATGTTACATATGCAAATTTCACAATGGTTCACAAAATATGAAGTCGGGTGCACGTACTACACTAATACCAAAAACACATTCCTGATGATAAATTGTACTTGGTGTATATTTTCATTCGTTTAAATTTGCATAACCTTTTCGTATTACTCTTGGGCCATAAAGGCAATCGTATTATGTTGAGTTAGTTAGAAAAATAAAGGAGAAGGAAATCGTCTGGAGAAAAACTCATGTGTGCCACCTGCATTTTCCAGCATTATTGTTTATTGATTTATCATCTCACCTCCTTATTACCAGCTGCCTGACCCCCGACCCCAGCCAAGGTCTGAACTGGTCCTCTTCATCTCCTCACCTGCCTGGCAACTCGTTCACCAATCTTTCAACTAAATTTTGAATAAAAGAAGCATCATACAATCACTTTTGTAGGACTTAGCATTTTGCCAAATTTGAGCTGTTCTCGAAAAATTTAGTAATTTCTTTGCTTTTCAATTAAATAATAAAAAAATTTGGTATTTTCAGTCTGTAAAAAAAGAGACCAAAACTACAATGTGAGATAATAATTTTTCTGATATTTCAATTTGATATTGAGTTATGGTGTTGGTGGAAAATCTTGATATATATTTTAATTTTCCTGGTTAACAGGGTGTATTCCCTGAAAAACGATGTTGTTTTCCAAAATCTAATCTTTTACTGAAATAGTTGTGTTCCAGAAGTCTTTATCACGAATTAATAATTCATTCATCCAACTTGAGGTATTTTGGATAAGTATGTAGTTTGTTTTTATTGAAATGCATCCAATCCAAGAACAGTAACTTTTAGGCAAAATTATTATCCTAAATTACTATGTTAGAATATTACTACTCTGACTCAGAATTGTTATAATGATGTATTATGTAACAAATTTCATCACTACTTTGTCTGAAAATAACTAAAAAAAAAGATTACACTATTCCTTTGGTCATTACTTTGTGGAACTGTTTTTGTTATTACTTCGCACAAAATATACTCTACAAATATAATTTATCTGCATTATAGGGAACAGTTACTACTCCACCTTTCACCCATCAATTGAGTATAATTCTTGAAATGGAATTAACATCATTGTTCCAAGAAATACGTCCACCTATTCAAAAGTTTTGCTTAGGTCAAGTATTTATATTTGTCACATGATATAATCACCAATTTCAGAAAACTATGAAATTGAAAACCAATATTGATTATTTTGAATTGTCATATTCAGTATCTGCCCATCTCAAACCACCATGTAATTTTTTTCGATATTGTTCAGAATGAAAGTAGATGATTTTGATGAAATGATTGACTCTTTAACACAGATTGATTACTTTGACATACCAGTTTTAACCCTTTAAAGCCTTACATCATCTCTTTTTGAATACTTTCTATAGAACACATTAACACATAAGATCTATGGCATCTCTATGGACAGCCTAATTAAAAGTTCCAGAAAAAGTCTCTTGTTGTCCTATAAAAATGGGAGAGAAGATGCTAGAGTTTTTATTCGAATGCATGAAATGTTTCGAAAAAATAAAAGTAGCATGCTTTAGAATATGTGTAGCTGTAGGAAAACCGCCAATAATATGGATGGTAAAAGTTATAACCATAAAGAGCAGGCACAGTTACAGATAAAACCATGGCACAAAATTTTTATGGTTAGCAGTTGCAGTTATGGTTAACCACTGTTGAACGACAGTTACAGTTCAACTGTCCATGGCCTTCACCATGTGTTGCTTTCTCCAAGCAAGAGCTGATCAGAATGAACTGTTGTGCAGGGCATCAAGCCCATCAGATGGCCTGCTAGCACAGAAGGATTCTTTATGATTGTCATTTTGCATGTTAATTTGTTGAAGACAATCAATATGCCTTTCAGGGAGTGTTTTGATATGAAGGATGGTAGCTTGATGGCCAGTTCATACTTTTGAATGTGTATCTTTATGAAGAATACACATATGTCAAAGCATAAAATCAACAAAAACCCTAATGAATATCAGGACACAGATCACTACTTCAAGCCAGTTTTTACTGCTTGTGTGGAATTCTGCCTGTAATGGTGACAAATTGTTTATAGACTATTATAGTAGCATGATTTTCTATTTTGGTTGCAATTAAAAATTAATTTGTTTCAAATGTATCAAATGGAAGTGCATTAATAAAAAAAGCAAAGGTTGTGGGGACAGCCACCACCCCCTGCATTCCATTGGAAAAAATTAATCGCCTTTTTTCCTTTCAGAACATGCCACAAATTGAAATATCAGTCTACTGCATGCAATGAGTATGAACAAAACGTAATTTTTTCTCAATGACAACCCTGAATAGTATTTTTAAACATACACAGCACTCAGCTTTATTGATTATTTCCTGAAAGTAATCTGAAACTTTAAGGCTTACACATTTTTCTTTTTCAGCAGTGCTATCAAAAGATCACTTTGTTGCCAACACAAAAGCATTTCAATGTAAACCTTTATGTTTTTAAAATATACATGTGAAAGGAGCAACTATTTGAAACAGCAGAATTGTTAAAAATTGTAGAATATCCACTGAATCTCCCATTTATACTGTGCTAGGTATCCTTTAAAATAAAACTATAAGTAGAATGTATGGAAACTACTCACGCTGATCATTTTCCTTTGTAATGTTTTGATTTCACTATAAAAACAACAAGGTCACAAGGGGTGGGTCTCCCACCAAAAAATGTGTAAACCTCCTGGCATTATAAATGGAAGCTGATATATTTATTTGGAAAGATAATGAAATTTTTCATGAGCCTTCAAATAATGGAGCATCTCTATGATCAATAAATTCAGCTTCTGAACATACATAGTCGATGTATAACCTTTTTCCAGTTGATCAGCCCCTGATCATCTAATAAGGAAACCAAAAAAAAATTTATGAAAGAAGAAGGAAAAAAGAATGATTATACAACCAGATTTGTCACAGTTTGCTAGTGTTGAAAAACTTCTTATGTTCATAGTGCCAGGGTAGTTCTACCACTGGCCAATGTCGGAGTAGGTGTGACCATCCAGATACAGGCTCAACAGAAATGTCCAGATTCGGAACATATAGAGAAACATCAATCCTATAGGTGGAATGTTGTAGGTTACCATAAAACACAATAAACCAAAAAAAGCTTCTCTGCCTGCAGTCTACACTCCTGAAAAAATTATACAAAGGCAAGTTTATTGAGTAATAGTGTATTGGACATCAGAACAGATATTTTGAAAAATGGGTATCCCAATGTGAACAAATATCCAGGTATCTGGATATTTTTGCTGTTCAAGAAAGAAGTAAAGGGTACTGATAAGTTAGGTGCTACATTGCTACACAAATTTTCAGTAACAAAACAACAAAAGCTTCAAATTGTATAAGTGTCATTTACTATTCACAACTCACTGCAAGTTTTTTTAGCACAAGTCCCATTAGCATTAGTGCCAATTTCATTAGCACAGTTGACACTGCTGAAAATGTTACTTCATTGATGTCAAACTAATGTGGGAGTTTGTCAATTCTGATAATATTCTCGTATTGTATTAACTCATGAAATTATCACATATTGGTAGTTATAAAAGGAATAAGGGCAATTGAAGTCCAAAATGTGGTTTTAAACTAACTGTCCCTGAAAAGTCGCCACATTTTTAGAAGTCAGTTTTTACGGAACTTGTGGATCCAACAATTCCAGAGCAAAATCCAGAATGAAAAAATAACAGATCCAAATTCAATTCCAAAATGTGGTTGGGTCTTCCGAAATTCTAGAGAGACATAGCAAAAGCAGGCCAATTTTTTAGAATCTATCCACCAAAAAGCTTTTGCACTTTTGAATAAAAACGAGAAGAAAAAATATAAAAGAGCAAAAATACTACTTTAGATATTGCAGTTCAAAAAAAACATATTTTTATAACAATCATGGTTAACATAAATGTAGAACCAAAAGTTATTGCACCTATTTAATATTACATAATATTGTAGTTGACTCAGTGTATTATTACTTAATATGTGACTTCTTTTTACCTCTTTGCAAATAACATTAAAAATGTCTGGATATATATAGATATCTGGATATCCAAAGGTGCAAAAAACACCAATATCCTGATATGGAATGGAAACCTTTAATCTATTTTCCTGGGTCAAATGTCAAAACTGGAAGCAAAAGTTGGACTACTGGTTCAAGGCATCATTCAATAAGCCTCCACTTCTGCATCTGAACCATAGATAGTTATTTTTGAATTATAACAGGTGGAATGGAAGTGCAGAAAAAAAATGACAGAAAGAAAAACTAATCAATTAGCACTGCTTATTTTTCTACTAGATTCACATATAACTATTTTCAGACTTTTAAATATATTATGCAAATTTTTAGACCATGTTGGAAATATAACCATTTTTATTGTCGATACTTTCAATGTTTGTATTTTTTTTTATTTTACTGATTATTTTGCAGTGATAGGGACAAAGGAAACCCCGAAAATGCAGGTATTTATTTGGCATTTATGTGCAAATACGGCCCCTGTTGTTGATGAACAGGTCAAAACAGGGTGTCCAATCCTACTGCCCCACACAGGTCACATTGGGTAGTTGAGCAATTCTATACATGTAGCCAGGATGAGATTACAGTAGTCAATTAGGGCTGTGTGTGTCCCTAAAAGATGCAGCAGGGTAGGATTTTGGAAATGAGGGAATGAATAACAAACCTTCAAACATTTTTTGCTTTTTGACCAAGAAGGTTACTTTTTCCCAAAAAATTTTGTATTGTCTTCAAACAAAACCAGGAGTGGGTAAGTGCACAGTACACATGCAGGCTACGTGCTGTCCATGGTGGTGAGGTCACACAATGGGAGGGTCTAATGCGATTGGGGTACACTGTCTGGATTGGTGAGGTCACGTGAGGGTCAAATGGGATTGGGGTACCCTGTCCATTATGTTGAGGTCATGTAAGAGTCAAATGGGATTGGGGTTCACTGCCTGGGTTGGTTAGGTCACATAGGGGTTAAATGGGATTGGGGTACTCTGTCCATGCTTAGGCTAAGGCTTATGCTTAGGCTTGTGCTTAGGCTTATGGTTAGGCTTACGCTTGGGCTTTTGCTTAAGCTCATGCTGTGGCTTATGCTGAGGCTTATGCTCAGCTTAGTCTGAGGCTCATGCTCAGATTTATGTATAGGCTTGGGCTTATGCATAGGCTTATGCTTAGGCTTACAAGTAGGCTTAGGCTAAGCTTCACTTTACACATCAACCAGTGCAGTCATGACCACACGGTTTGTGTGAGGTGTACACATGTTGAATCAGAGGCAGGCCATTGTGACATGACCCTGTAAGGAGAATGTCAGTGTAGGTGCTGATGGTGTGGTCAGTGATTGTGCAGTATATCAGACACTGGGTGTCTGTTGTGCACTTTTCTGGAAAAAACCCAGTAGTGCAGTGAAGGTTAGATCTGGTGCACAGTGGGGTTCAGTGGAATTTTTGAGCATTGGCACTTAAGCAGGAGGCCAGTAAGATTTTTGGTATGGGGTTTGTATTACATAGGTTACACATTACTGTAGCAGGACTGACGCAATCCAACTTTTATTTACTCCAGGGCTGTTCGAAATGAGAAACTTACCTGTGGTTTTTATTCTGCGAGAAAATGACAGTGATTTCAGAATGTGTGCGATTTAAGAATTGAACAAAGTCTATACTCCAGTCCTATGAATCATAGAACCAAGAATGATGGGAAATTGTAATGAGTATTCGGACTTCTAGGGGAAAGTGACAAGGAAGCAACTGGGAGATCTAACGGATTTGATGCTCAAAATTTCAATCACTCAATGGTTAAGACGAAGTACAACCCACATTGATTTTTTTGACATTTTTTAAAAACGTTTTTATCATTTTCTGACGATTATTTGTAGCAAACGATTTATGGATTCATGGTATATTTTCGAAATATTTTCCCAATTTTTCTTGAACATAAATGCTACATCTCACATGGGGATGCAGAAATAAGCAAGAACCATCAGAAGAATAAAAATGGACCACAAGCAGAGTCAATGTGTGGAAGTGGAAAATAATGGAAATTAATGGAAATAGTTTGAAACAGTAGAAACATTAATGCTTACATCAGAATGGATAGTGATTGATCACAAGAAGTTATGTTTTACAAGACATGCTATATGGCAGTTGGGTACTCGGTTATTTTGATTTTTAGTTCTGAAGTCAGATGTGAATCTTGCAAATGCTAGATTCAGAAGTCAAGTAGAAAATGATGGGCTCGAAAGTTTTAGCCTGCATTGCATTGTTCGCATTATGAATCTAGAATATGTCAGGAGTGAAAAATGGAAATTTGTTGAAATCAGAATTCAGAAATTGCAGCTCAAGTTCTGCCCATGCATCGCCATTTGTAAGGTTTTTGGTATGGGGTTTGTATTACATAGGTTACAGGTTACTGTAGGGGGACTGATGCGATTGAACGTATATTTACTGCAGGGCTGTTTGAAATGAGAAACTTACCTGCGGTTTTTATTCTGTGAGAAAATGACACAGTGATTTCAGAATGTGTGTGATTCAAGAATTGAATGAAGTCTATACTCGAGTCTTATGAATCATAGAACCGAGAATGATGGGAAATTGTAATGAGTATTTGAACTTCGATTGTTTTACTGTAGTCGACTCGAGATGGTATTCGGTAAACAATGAGAATGAGGAATTCTGAGTTATATATCAGTAGGGATGGACGTTTCTAAATTTCCCATGAACCCAAAAGACGATTGGACCGATTTGGGTTTTGTAATTTATTGAGGACGTTTATATGTATAACATACAAAATAGTTTTATAGACAAAAAATAAAAAGGCGATAGAATATGCAATAGAATGACGTAAAACGAGCAGAAAATATTGGAACAGGCAGAAATTATAGGCGGACAGATTGGATAGGGAAAGGGAAAGACAGTGGTTGGTCGAGGAAATTGGAAAAGAGAAGGGAGCGAAAACCAACCTGAAAAATGAACAAGAAATGTGGTTTATATATGCAAAAAGACACATAAAAACTATCATAAAAACTAGTCACCTGATGCAATGAAAGCTAGTAATATGGAGGGGAGGTTGCTAGATACAATAGTGAAAGAAAGAAGTGGAACAATTATGATTCAGAAAATATTATGATGAAAAAGTAGAATTAAGGAAGAAGAATGTTGAACTCATGAATCACTACAATGCCCTTTACATATGGGTGATAATTTCTGGCCATATTGTGGTAAGGCTATTCCCCTGAAGTGTCACATTTATTCATGTTGTGATGATCAGGGACCTTTTCATTTCAAGTATTGGAATATAGCATCAATACACCTGAATTATGAAAATGCCATGAAACTTTTGTCATATCTTGAGAATTTTTCATTTCAATACAATGAAGGTAATAGATCAGTCCATTCTTGAGAATATTGTCTGCATCATTTGAAATATTCATAGCCAAGCTGGATGCATCCATTGATTGCAAAAATTTAAAAATTATGTACTTTAAAGGTATTACAGACCCATGTTCATTTTTTCATGGAAAATACCTTACAAGACGAATGCTGGCTCAAATCACCAACTTATTCAGGACATGGTTTTCAGAAAAATCAAAAACTACACTGAGGAGGTTAGCTGCGGAGTAGAACAACTTGTACAGTCTTACCAGAAAACAAAATCTATCACCTTCTGGTATTTTGCCCTGTACTTGAGGAAGCAATTTTATTGACAACAGTGGAGTGCTCCATTTTTATAATGGATTTATCCTAGTTTCAATGATATCACTGGACTCATATTTCAAGATTTGATTACATCATCATTATATGCTAGGGGACCTTATCTATTTTCAATTCTATGTAATGAAATGGATCCTGGTATGTTAGTTTAAATGAAAGTAAAAATGACTACTATGCATTTTTCAAACATCCTTTTTCAGTTGCTTTTTAACCACTACATATTTAACATACTCATGTTATTATGCTATGGAAAACAGAAATATGATTATTGTGAAATCTGCTAATAAATTCTACCAAACCAGTGTCTACAACTTGACTGCAGCAACTCAAGTCAAGTTTCAGAATTTTTTATTATACAGTATACCGTGTCCAGAGCACATTAGTACATGTGATGACAAATTTGAATGCCCGATAAAAATTCCTTGCAATCATTTTGTACATACTTGCTGCTCTATTGAGAAAGATTTCCTGTTTATTCACATCAACACATTTAGTCAAGCTTACATGCGGACTCGAAAATTACCCCACACTTTGAATAATAGAATTGAAAAGGCTGTCAATTTTGGAGAAGCTGAATCTGTGAGTTATACTAAAATACTGATTGTAAATTTTGAAAATTATGGCACATCAAGCAAGACAACAACAAAGAGGGAATCAGTGAATATATCAAACAGACATTGCAAGCCCAAACATTTCAAAAGATGGGACTCCAATGTGACATGGATATTGGACAAGACAAAATAAACAACAATTTTTAATTCTACTTTAGGACCTATTTGAACAGTGCAGAGGATTTTTTGTGTGTGTATGGTTAAGCTAAAACTGATATGATGGAAAAATAATTCAAATCACAGTTGACAGACAAGTTGACATAAAATTATGAAATAAACTGTCCAAATATTTTTTTCCATAATGAATGCTTGAGCACAAATATATTTTGTTGAATTTCGAAAAAATCACATCAAAAACAGTTGATTGAGGGAAAAATTGCGTTCCAAAATATAGAAATTGAAAACTGTAAATTATAACTGCAATAAGTAATAGTAAACAAACAAGGTCTGCCAAAATTTAAAATAAAATAATGACCTGAAAATCTAAGTAAATTGCGAATAAGGAAAAAAATGGAACAATCAATTACATATAGAAATTTTTGTATCAAAGTTATAAATTTTCAAACGTTCAAATCTTGAAGTGCAGATTTTAAGGTTATTATGTTCAGAGTAGCATAGTATGATACTGATTACACACGCATTTTGAAACATATACAAGGACATATATTATTAAATTTTTATCATTATTGATAAAAATGTATTGATTCAAGTATTATTTGTTAACATGGTCTTTGGGCGGATAAGGATAATGTATCGAATTATCAATGATGACGATCATCAAGGACATAACTGTGGATGTAGATGACGGGGTCAGGGGCGTCTTAGAGGTAGAGGTAGGCCCTGTTGCGTTAAAAACGGCATGGCTATTAACCATAATGTCATTGTGGAAGCAGACATTATCACTGATGTTGGGAATCCTATTCCTGACCACTTTAGAGGTTGCCGCTGCCCCAGGATTTCCATCCACTGTGGTGGTGTTCATCGACTGGACAGGCCCATTTGTAAGTTTGCAGTCTTTTATATGTGATTGAGAATGAGGCAATAAAATAAATTGATTTATAGAAATGGGAAATAAAGGATAGAGTGGCAGAAAAACGGGAAAATAATGGAAAAATAAGTGAGAAATTAGTTCAAGATAAAACGGGTTGTGCATAAACTTTTGTGCCAACCTGGCAACAAAATTTGCACAAAAATTCTAAAGATGATAATTTCACAATTCTAAAACAATATCCTTCGAGCTCTTCAATGAATCCATTGTTCTCTGTTTATTTTCATCCATCAATTTATGTTTGTCCATGTATGAAATGGCGAAATCCTTGCTATGGAAAACTTTTTTGATTGGATTGAAATTCATGCACCTTTAGGAGCATGAGATGGTAAAAAACTACTTTTCATGAAATATAACATACCGGGATTATTTTCTTTTTTAGCATTTTATGATGGGCAAACAAATGCAAATAAATTTTACCATAAATGTCAAAGTGGTGAATGGATTGACTATGTGGATGTTTGTAGTTTGTACCCTTGGGTGTGCAAGACGGGTTTGTTCCCCATCAAGCATCCACAAATTATCACAGAAAATTTTGCCAAATTAAACAATCAACCATACACTGGAATCATAAAATGCACAGTTGTGCCGCCATGAAAGCTCTTTCATCTAGTGCTTCCATAACAATCTGGAGGAAAGCTGCATAGACAATTCTGAGGACAATTGCACACATACAAATGGGGAGCGTTCACTCACTGGAGCATGGGTGACATTGGAGTTATACAAGGCCATAGAGTTGGGCTATAAAGCGAGCAAAAAATTCATGTTTTTTGTGCTTTTTTTTGAACTTTTTTTAAAGGTTTTGGAACTACAAGAAGTCTGGCATTATGAAGGGACATCAAAATATGACCCCTCTACAAAGACTGGAGGATTATATAATGGATTATTATTTTATTATTTTTATTTTATTTTTATTTTATTTTATTATTTTCATGGATTATATAAGCACATTTTTACGACTTAAGCAACAGGCAGATGGGTGGCCATGGAGCAACATGACGGAACAAGAAAAAGATACATATATCGAAAATTACGAACAACATGAGGGTATCAGGTTGGTAAAAAATCAAATAGAGAAAAAAAGTGGAAACTTTAGGGAAATTAATGTTGAATAGTTTTTTGGGGTAAATTTGGGCAAAGGAATAATTTAAGTCACACAGAATATTTAACAGAACCAGAAAAATTTTTCACTCTGGTTTTTATGATAAAATAACTGTGCCTGATATAAGGTTCTATGGCTACTCTATGGCCTGTGTAAGGTACACATATAATGATGAATTTTTAGAAGCACTCACCAACACAAAGACAGTAATCTCATCCTATCCTTCCTAACTTCCCAAGCTCCCCTAAAATTATAGACTTACATCGAAAAATTGAAAGAACGTGTTTTGTATATGGACACAGACTCTGTTTTATACTTAACAAATGTACATGATAAGTCTTACACATATAGTCCACTCATAGGTTGTTATTTAGGAGAAATGACAAAGGAGCTCAAGGGGTATGGCGATAGTGCCTATATAGAAGAGTTTGTGGCTGGAGGCCCAAAAAATTATGCTTATAGAATTTGTAATAAACTAGGTAACATAATTGTAGAAGTAAATAAGGTAAGAGGTTTTAGGTTAACTTATAATAAGAAAAAACGGTGATCTTTGGAACGATTGGTTATCAAATTTGTATTACATGAATAGGATATAAAAATTTATTCAAAAATACAAAGAGACAAAGAAAGAAATGTTTTTACCTGCATTTGTAAAAAGAACTATGGAGTAGTTTATACAAAAAGCCAAATTTTAGACAATTTTTATACACGTACCCTTTTAGTTTATCATTTTCCAGTGATTTTTCCTGTTTACTAATTGCATGAAATAAATTCATTTGTTTATACTTTTCATAAACTAAAAAGTAGCTTTTTTGTTTGTGCTGCCTATACTTTGTATCTGGTGAGGAACCATTGCTAGCTTGGTATTGGTATGTATGTATTGTACATTTACATACTTTGAGTACTGCCTGAGGAAGGTAACTGGCCTGGGATATGTTGTTTAAAGTTTGCTTAGTTTTGTTCATAATTAGTACTTGGTGAGAACCCAATGCTGGCTAAGTATAGGTATGTAAATATTGTATATAGTTTGCATGCTTGGGTAATTCCTGAGGAAGGCAGCTATCCTATTCATGCATTGTACATAATGTATATAATTGGTAAATTTTTGTGTTTGGGTGTTAGTCTCCCCTGGGAGAAGAATCACCTGAAATGGGTGAGCACCCTTTCTCTTTTACTTTTTGTTTTTCAAAACTGGTGGCTCTGCGTGCACCTATGCCTCCACATGGCTAGAGCTGGGCATTGCTTTTTTTGCAATGGCTCATGGAGGTGCTTTCTGAAATGAAATCTTGCTATTAAAGGTCCTTCAACATTTAAAGGTTTATTTTCCAGACTGAGGAACTTACAGTAAAAACAGATAGTGGCTGTTTCTTAGCCATACTATATACCAGATCATAATACTTGAAATCAAAAATTTATTTTGCTTCAGTAATAGTGTCAATAGTTAAACATGGTTCTGTAGTTGAACCACTTATTTGTGGGGCAGAAAAATTTGAGATGATTTTGAGAATATCTGGAATGTTTTGATTAAAAACTGATTTTCGTTCACGTGGAACAGCTGCTGCATATTCAAAATTTGGAGGATACTTTTTCCCAACAGCATGTCCAAGAATATCAGCTAAGAAATTAGATTCTACCCAAAATTGAATATTTTTTTAGCTAAATCTTACAGTTTTCATATTAAAAGTAGCAGCTCTAAAATAAGGTTTCTGTGGATCTACTCTGTCAAAATCAATTTGGAATGGCTCACCAGGCTTAACTGGAGCCACCAACTCTTTGGGCATTGCTTTATTGATTGTTCTCTGCATGTTCAAACCTGATGATAAATTTTCTGGTAGATCAAAACTAAATGATTTGATCATTTCCCGTGCATTTCTGGTAGTGTAGAAAATTACCACATGTTTGACTGATTTTGGTAGATTAATTCCCACTAGCTTAAAAATTAATCACTTGAGAGCAACTTCCCAGTCACCATCTAGAATCAATGGTTCTTTCAGTGATACAGTAATAACACTGACAGATTTATCCATAATGTTCTTGGAATCCCCTGAAGACAGGGTTAATTCAAAATTGTCAGAATTCATTTTTTATCTTTTCTAATTTTTTTCTTATTTATGTGGTTTTCCACCAGTCCACAGGACTGCCCAGTCTGCACCACCAGGAGGTAAAGCACTAGCAGACCATATTTTTTTTTTAAATTTTTTCTTCATATTATTTTACATATATGTACACAAAGTATAAATTTATACAAGAATCAAACAAATTATCCCACATATTTGTGGCATTGGTATCGAAGTGTTGCCACAATCCATACAACTCCTCTGCATTTCCATTGGTTATGCAATTTTTTAAGTATGAAGCGAAATTCCAAAAAACTTTTCGCTTGTATTCTGCTCATGTGGCTTCTTTGTACTGTTCGCTCATGTAGCTCCAGAAGCATGATCCAATATTCTTGACTTCATTAAAACCACTACACCATTTGGTTGCCTTTTCTAGCAACTTCTCCACGAAAACTTGATAAGTTTGTTGGCCTGCTGTAATCATCCTTATTTGCCTTTTGGTCTTGAATTGCTATTTATAAATATTCTGATCCATGTGTCTAATGACCCCAATATCCTTTCACCTTTACATCCAGTAATTATAAATTTTCCACTGGTAAACAGCCGAATTGTTGCATTGTTCATTCTGCATGTAAGTGCTGGAAATAATTCTGGCTCATTAATACAAACTGATCGATACATTTGGTAGACTGCTCTAAATCCACAGTGTGTTCGAGCTTGTTTGATCTGACATAATTGTGGATGTAAATCTCACCAAACTTGGCTTCTGGCCATAGATTTATAATTATCAACTGACATTTCGATAAAGCTTCTTGGACATCTTTTTCTGCTTTGGCACAGTGCATACTAGTTTCCCGGATGTGAATAAGATCACTGTTGCTTTTGGATTGCCCAACTTGACGCTCAGACCTGGAAATCGTCCTG
This sequence comes from Romanomermis culicivorax, assembly GCA_963922205.1. NCBI lineage: Eukaryota > Metazoa > Nematoda > Enoplea > Mermithida > Mermithidae > Romanomermis > Romanomermis culicivorax. The sequence continues at coordinate 29,571 of CAWUHX010000034.1, forward strand.
GTCTACATAGGACCTGTTCTTTACATTTTTCTGCTAGTGTATTCAGTTCCAATTTATAATTGCATGTACAAGTGGTGATGACATTGCGAATTTCCATACTGGAGGTCTAAAAAATTTTTAAAAGATGTTTTTCCCATAGAAATAAGTCATTTTTGTGACTGTTTCTCTTTCACATGTACAAAAAACTTTGCAAGGCATGCAGCAATAGTATGTAACCACAAGAATGCTTAAATTTCTCATCATGTGTTGCTTTTTTCTCATGAGCAGAACATACTTGAACCTGTTGTTTTTATGATTTACAGAGGCTAGGTCCACCTCTTTCCTGCAAACCAAAGAATGTGCAACATAGACACTGTTAGAATCAAACCAAAAAATCTCTTGCCTTTTAATTTTTGGTCAGTTTGTCTAGAAAAATGGCTAAATGTTTTATTGTTTGGAATGGTTTTTGTTCATTGGTTCCATCAGGTAATGCTAGCACCAACCCATTATCTGGAAAACATTTTTGCCCAAAAGAAGCCATGAGCGCTGCTAAGAAAACTCCTTTTCACATACCTTGCTCATGTTTTTATAACGCTGCTTATGTGTGGGCATTGGTGGAAAATGTCCTGAAAAAGTCACATCCTTGTACTGAAAGGCTGTATAATAGCCAGGTGTCCCTCGACTTTACTGCCACATCTCCATTAGGAGAATGTGTGCAAACTTGCACTGCATGGGTGAATAACATTTTCACTACAATTCCAATAAAAATGGTGATGTGTAGAATGAGAATCGTGCTCAACAAGTCCCCTACAGGAGACCACACCATTCACATAGTGTACCAAATTCTTTAAGACTAAAAGTTTTTGTCTTGATCAAAAGAACTTTTCTATGAAAAGTCTGAATCATTTTTCTTGCAAATCAGATTTCTGTCAGTACTGTATCTTTAAAGAGTTAGATAGTTCACCAGGTACACTGTTTAGAATTTTGTTGAAAGTTTTTTGTATTTTTTGTGTTTCAAAAGGAAAGGAAAATTGGAATCATTTTTGTGTTCTTTGTGTTTCAAAAGGATAGGAAAATTGGAAACACTTGTGGTTTTTAGGCTTGTTCAGTTTCATCAATTGGTCACAATTTTTGCATCATTTCAACTTTTCACCCCAATATCCTTTCACCTTTACATCCAGTAATTATAAATTTTCCACTGGTAAACAGCCGAATTGTTGCATTGTTCATTCTGCATGTAAGTGCTGGAAATAATTCTGGCTCATTAATACAAACTGATCGATACATTTGGTAGACTGCTCTAAATCCACAGTGTGTTCGAGCTTGTTTGATCTGACATAATTGTGGATGTAAATCTCACCAAACTTGGCTTCTGGCCATAGATTTATAATTATCAACTGACATTTCGATAAAGCTTCTTGGACATCTTTTTCTGCTTTGGCACAGTGCATACTAGTTTCCCGGATGTGAATAAGATCACTGTTGCTTTTGGATTGCCCAACTTGACGCTCAGACCTGGAAATCGTCCTGGTCTACATAGGACCTGTTCTTTACATTTTTCTGCTAGTGTATTCAGTTCCAATTTATAATTGCATGTACAAGTGGTGATGACATTGCGAATTTCCGTACTGGAGGTCTAAAAAATTTTTAAAAGATGTTTTTCCCATAGAAATAAGTCATTTTTGTGACTGTTTCTCTTTCACATGTACAAAAAACTTTGCAAGGCATGCAGCAATAGTATGTAACCACAAGAATGCTTAAATTTCTCATCATGTGTTGCTTTTTTCTCATGAGCAGAACATACTTGAACCTGTTGTTTTTATGATTTACAGAGGCTAGGTCCACCTCTTTCCTGCAAACCAAAGAATGTGCAACATAGACACTGTTAGAATCAAACCAAAAAATCTCTTGCCTTTTAATTTTTGGTCAGTTTGTCTAGAAAAATGGCTAAATGTTTTATTGTTTGGAATGGTTTTTGTTCATTGGTTCCATCAGGTAATGCTAGCACCAACCCATTATCTGGAAAACATTTTTGCCCAAAAGAAGCCATGAGCACTGCTAAGAAAACTCCTTTTCACATACCTTGCTCATGTTTTTATAACGCTGCTTATGTGTGGGCATTGGTGGAAAATGTCCTGAAAAAGTCACATCCTTGTACTGAAAGGCTGTATAATAGCCAGGTGTCCCTCGACTTTACTGCCACATCTCCATTAGGAGAATGTGTGCAAACTTGCACTGCATGGGTGAATAACATTTTCACTACAATTCCAATAAAAATGGTGATGTGTAGAATGAGAATCGTGCTCAACAAGTCCCCTACAGGAGACCACACCATTCACATAGTGTACCAAATTCTTTAAGACTAAAAGTTTTTGTCTTGATCAAAAGAACTTTTCTATGAAAAGTCTGAATCATTTTTCTTGCAAATCAGATTTCTGTCAGTACTGTATCTTTAAAGAGTTAGATAGTTCACCAGGTACACTGTTTAGAATTTTGTTGAAAGTTTTTTGTATTTTTTGTGTTTCAAAAGGAAAGGAAAATTGGAATCATTTTTGTGTTCTTTGTGTTTCAAAAGGATAGGAAAATTGGAAACACTTGTGGTTTTTAGGCTTGTTCAGTTTCATCAATTGGTCACAATTTTTGCATCATTTCAACTTTTCACCAAGTGACTGAACACATTTGGACTTGTTCCCCAGGTTATTTTCCCTATTTTGTGGTTCATCAGACGTGTTTTACTGGAGAACCATCTGATAAATCAGATTCATTAAAAATTATCAGGTATTCACTAATTCCTCAGGCTCACCTATTGCATTCAGCGCACTTGTGCCAATCCTCTTTCGTGCAATGCTCTTTTGAATTGAAACCAGTGCATTTCCCTCAACTACATTTATGATCAATTTGATGCCAAAACCCTTTGTTGCATATTTTACAAAAACTTGTTTTTCCCATGAAAGCATATGGCATACGTGTGATGAGGTCAAAATGATTATCATCATGATATAAGTGTAGGACTTTTGACACCTGAGGCCCCTTATAAATTAATTGTCCAAAATTTTCTTTTGAAAACACCTTCATCTGATATTTTGGTGTTAAATGAGCCTGAATCTTTTTAAGCTCATCCAAACCACAATTTCCAGAGTGATTTCCAAGGCCTGCATCATTCATCTGCTTTTTGGCCAGCCTACACTGACTTTGACAACCCTGGCATATGAAATTCCATTTGGGTGAGCTGTTCATTTTTCCTTTAGCAACTACCACAGCACGGGCAGGCAAAGCTTATCATCATTTTTTATCTGAAAAGCCAAAAATGAAAAAAATTAAAAACTATTTTTAAAACATATTCCACATGTTATACTCCTACGAAACAGCCTCCATGGCAGCAATGTCTCTAAAACCACTAATCCCAATTGATGATCCTGGAAAGTGCATTTTTCCATGCAGTGTTGGTTCCAGCACCTTGAGGTGAATCTATAATGACGATTTTTGATTGCATTTGTTCACCAATCTCAAATTACTGTACAGAATCTGCACTCCATTCATATGCTCTGGTGACACAAAAGGTAGGGATATTCTATGAGATAGTTTAGGATGACTGATGTCTGCACCAACTCTATACTTTGAACCATTGTCTCTTAACAACACTTTTCTCAAAATGTCATTAAGATTTGCTCTAGATTAAAAGCTGCATTTGTCGAATTTGGGAAATTTTTAAAGTGAATTTTGTAGGTATTTGCTTGACATTTAAACTTCTTTACATTTAATCTCGATGACTCAGAAATTTCATAATACTCCTCAATATTTCCTGCTCCAGATTGGTTTTCGTCAGTACTTTCGAAGACACTAGTATAAAACTCTATTACCAAAAGTTCCCAAATTGCCACTGGAAACTCTGACAATATTGTCATAAATAAACCAAACCAGTTCTGCATCTTTTTTCCAGAAACCACTGTCAAGGAATAATTGCAACATCTGTCAATTGATAACAGGGTCTACAAGTTGTTCGTTGGTTCCATCTTCTAAGGCCCTTGCCAGAAATTTTGTCATAAAGTTGTTATTCTACCCAGGTTTTATCAATTTGTCCAGAAGAATGCCAATCAAATACTGATTGCCAACCCATATTTTGGATTCAATCACAAGTCCCAAGTAGTCAATTTCAAAATGCGCCATTCCAAGTAAGTATTAAGAACTTCACAAGAAGAATCAATTCCACCAGACTAATGAAAAATGCCAATTCTCTCTTTTTTAGAGGGTCCTAATCATTGTTTGTTCAAGCTTGTTTGATCGGACATAATTGTGGATGTTAATCTTACCAAACTTGGCTTCTGGCCATAGATTTACAATTATCAACTGACATTTTGATAATGCTTCTTGGAGATCTTTTTCTGCTTTGGCACCAGTGCGTACTAGTTTCCCATATGTGGATAAGATCAGTGTTGCTTTTGGATTGTCCAACTTGATGCTAAGACCTGGAAATCGTCCTGGTCTATATTTGACCTGTTCTTTACATTTTTCAGCTGATGTATTTAGTTCCAATTTATAATTGCATGTACAAGTGGGGATGATATTGAAAATTTTCATACTGGAGGTCTAAAAAGTTTTTAAAAGATAATTTTTCCTATAACAATAAATCATTTTTGTGACTGTTTCTCTTTCACATGTTCAAAATACTTTGCAGGCCTGCAGCAATAGTATGTAACCACAAAAATGCTTAAATTTCTCATCATGTGTTGCTTCTTTTCATGAGCAAAGCATACTGGAACCTGCTGGTTTTTATGATTTACAGAGGCTAGGTCCACCTCTTTCAGACAAACCAATGAATGTGCAACATAGACACTGATCAAATCAAACCAAAAAATCTCTTGCCTTTTAATTTTTGGTCAGTTTGTCTAGAAAAATGGCTAAATGTTTTATCGTTTCGAATGGTTTTAGTTCATTGGTTCCATCAGGTAATGCTAGCACCACCCCATTATCTGAAAAACATTTTAAAAAACATTTTTACCCAAAAAAAGCCATGAGGGGTGCTAAAAAAGTCCTTCTCACATACCTTGCTCATGTTTTTATAACCCTTCTGATGTATGGGCATTGGTGGAAAATGTCCTGAAAAGGACACATCCTTGTACTGAAAAGCTGGAGGTTAGCCAGGTGTCCCTCGATATCACTGCCACATCTCCCTTATGCAAATGTGTGCAAGCTCGCACTGCAAGGTAGAATAACATTATCACTACAGTTCTAATAAAAATAGTTACATTTAGAATGAGAGTCGTGCACAACAAGTCCCCTACAGGAGATCACAAGATTCACATGCTGTACCCAATTCTTTAAGACCGAAAGTTTGGTCTTGATCAAAAGAACTTTTTATGAAAAGTTTGAATGATTTCACTTGCAAATCAGATTTCTGTCAATACTGCATTTCTAAATAATTGGATAGTTTGTCAGGTACACTGTTTAAAAATTTTGTTAAAAGTTTTTTTGTATTCTTTGTGCTTCAACTTTCCTTTTTTTCACTTCATCAATTTTCAGAATAATATTTACAACTACTGAACAACTTAATTTTTGTGGTGGCTAAATCATAGGTGGCAGTTGGCCGAGGCGGGCAGGCCGGTTTACCTCGAATCTAGGACAATGGCGATTTTATTGGGACAAGCAGCAGTGGTGAGTTAAGCTTAATTTATTTGACAACACCTGTTTTTACTGTATTGGCTTTATCGATTTTTCCTCCTGGTAAAAAACGCCAATGTTTAGGGATTTGGTAAATAGGATTGTTCCCCAGGAACAGTTCTATATTTCAAGTATTGTGATGTATTTTGTCTTGTATTCTATCATCTACCTCTTTTTTCTGTTTTTAACAGTTTCTTTTCATTTCTGTTTGGCGAAAACAGATTGAGATAGCTATTGAGTAATATATTTTCTATTCTATGTGAAAAATTGAAAAAGCAACAAAATAATGAAGTTTAAATGTTAGAAACTTTTTGATGCAGCAAAAAAAGCTGTCAGTTAGGTCAGCAAGGACGATTAGGCGGGGTTATGTCCTGCAGCTGGATTGCATTTTCGTTTTCCTGATTTAGCCTCCTCACCCAAAAGAGTTGCAAAATAAATCTAACTATAAGGCAACAATATTAAATAAATGAACTTGTTGATAAGCCGAAAACTACACCTGAAATTCCACAAATGATTTGATAATTTTAATTGATTTGTATGAGTTTTTAACCTATAATCAAAAAAACAAAAATTGTGTGAGATGTCAAGGGTTTTTTAATTTCTTTTTCCTGATGCATTGCTTGATCAATTTCATCAACAGCTGAGCGAAGACAGCTGATGATGTATGGCATCATGTAATTTGAAAAATGACAACAGGGTGTTATCAATTCTCTCAATGCTGGAAGAAATCGTTTGGCATCGTTATGCATAATATTTACCCCTCTGCTAAAACATTCCAGGCCGCCTTAAATCAGTTGACCCACTTTGGTGTCATAAATCTGTAAATGCCATTTTCATAATTTTGATTTCAAAATTTTCTTTTCTCATTTACTGGTCCTCCATTCTGGCTTATCGAAAAATCCAATTTTGATGAGTATATTTTTTATTTTTTATAAATTTAAGAATTAACTGCAGAAAGACAAGGCCGACAAGACATCAACAATTAGAGCAAATGGATAATTTTAATTTTGACCAGCTGAATTCAAAATTTTAAAATATTTATGTAAAAGATTTTCACATTTTTTGTTTCAAAATCATTTTACTTTTGGTTGTGAAAAATTCAATCAGTGCTTCAGGCCAGTCATGGGTATGATAATCGTTTTTTATTAGACATGGCTGTTAGCATTATTCCAAAAATGCCACCTTATGGCCAAAAACTGAGAATATGTTTGCTGACCAAGATTATTAATCACTTAAAAGTATGAAACAAGACTCCTGATTGAATAGCCACTTAAAAGGACGGTACAAGCCTTTCCTAACAAATTTTGACTTAAAAAATTATCACACTTACAAGTTGAACATATATGCGCCCAGTTATGTGCTTTCTTAAAATGCTATACTCAAAGTAGTGATTATAATTATTCAGTTTTGCCAAATAATTTTTTACAGTAATAATATTGTAAAAAAAGATTACCAGTTTGTCGTATAACATATCAGACAGGACAAGAAGATGGCAGCCTTGTTCAGTTATAAAGTTCTGTCATAATTGACTACAATTACCTATGCATATCTGATGATAGATATAAATTCTTCCTATATCAAAAGGCTTTTCACTTAAATGAAACATCCTCAACAAAAACTTGTGATGATCAGAATAATAGAAAGATCAATCGACAACAAAATGGTAAATTCGAAGTAAGTATACAGGTGTTGAAACAGCAACTTAATTTGCATAAATAATATCAATAAAAATTTTCATACTGATGATACAGCATACTAATTGAGAGTGTATTGTACCTGTGTCTGTGTTTCATTATCATTTTAGAAACTTCACATTACATATTAACCAGCCAAGTGCATCGATTACTGTATTCATTTTTAAAAAACAGAAGTATAAGTTCCATATTATATTTCATAATCATCAGGTATAATTTAAAAAATGGTAAGGTATGTAGTCAAAAGATTTTTGAAGTTATTGTTAGAGGCCACTTCTTGTAGAAATATGACACAAACAAGAAAATATAATTTAATAAAGACATAAAAGAAAATTTTTTTCAAAAAAAACTGGGCGCGTATATGTTCAACTTGTAAGTGTGATAATTTTTTAAGTCAGAATTTTTTAGGAAAGGCTTCTACCATTCTTTAAGGTGGCTATTCAATCCGGAGTCTTGTTTCATACTTTTAAGTGATTAATAATCTTGGTCAGCAAACATATTCTCAGTTTTTGGCCATAATTTGTCATTTTTGGAATAATTTCGTTGTTTTAAGTTTCTTCGAAGAATAATCATTTTTTTCTTTTTTTTCAGGTGAATGGACGACGTTTGTTGAACTTGAATTGTTCTACATGGATCCACCTGGACGATGCTTTTACTGCCACCGAAACGGGTAGCTCGTTTCCAGCAGTATTTGCAAAATCTGTATTAATTGCAATATCTGCATACATCGGATTAATTTCTTTTAATTTTCTTAAAGCAGCATATACCTTATCCAAATTAACAGCTGAACGCCAAACAACATTCTTTTTCGTGGGACAACTGTCAACTAAAATCGATAAAGCATCCGTGAACGGCAATTTACACTTTAAATACTCGTGCGTAGCTTTCAACGGTAAAGGCAAATGTAAAGCTAGACCTTTTAACGCTTCCACGTAATCTTTGGGGCCTTTTTGTTCGCTCAATGGTTTCAATTTGATGATTGTCTGAAAAGTACGAGCAATTTTAATTAAAATAAGTTCAAAACAATTCAGACACTCAATTTCTTCAGGAATATTATCAACAGATAAATTATTTGCTCCACAAAATGATGGCATACAACCAGCTTTAAAATCTTCTAAACACTGATCAGTGCAATTTACAGCTGGCAAAGTACAAGTTGAACTAAAATATTTAACTAATCCTGCAATAAAAGGGTGATCTTGACCTGATATTTCTGACCAAGATGAAATCTTTTTACCTTTTTTTGTCCACATTTTACAAATTGAACAAATATCTTTCGGGAAAGCGTAACCCCCTTTGTCAAAATTTTTAATCAACTTTTTGTACTTTTCAATAATGTCATTTTCAAGATCAACATCCCCCACTAAACAGTCTTGTCTAATAACAGCTTTTAGCACTCGATCCTTTACACTTTTGTCTTCTAAAGCGGAAACAAATGAAAAATAATCACCTTTAGCACAAAACCCATCCATTTTAATTATCCAATGAACAACTTGGCCCAAACTTTCAATTTTACGAAATAAAGTACAAACACCACTGAAATGAGGTGCAATTTTAGGCAAAAACCTGATAGGATCTTGACATTTATTACTGTAATCACAATTTAAATAATCATCAACACATCTGTCACACGTTTCAAACTTTAAAACGGATTTTGTTATATTCTGTACATTTACAACATTCAAATCTAACAACATCTTTAAAGAACAATGCAACACCAAAGGCCAATATTCGAAATAATGACAATTTTCGTTGCATTTTCTCGTACAACCTTGTTTCCACGACGTTCCACCCGTTTCGCGATCAACCGTATCCACTAAATTTCCGAGAACGTTAGCGACTTCCTCTTCTATTTTGTCTTGATCTTTTTGTCTCGGTAATCGCGCTTTTTGGTAAACTTTGTCCGTCAAATCCTCGTTATAATTTTCGTTTTATGGGTTATGAACATTAACTCGACTGTAAAAATCCTGCAAAGACAAATTTTTAATCTTATCAATAACATAAATCACCTTTTTGCCAACCTTTCCTGATAATCGGCAACTTCGCCCAGTACCAGTCGAACTACGCTTTTCTCTACCTTTTTCCCGATGATTCGATTGGTTGAGTAAATCTTCCGTCACCATTAGGTCCGGTAATTCGAATTCTTTGTCTGTATCCATGCTAAACTGAAAGTTACCTTTTAAATTTGTATCGTCTGATAAATCAATAGCATCTGATATTGACTCAATATCTGATAAACAGGTTTCTCGGATTAAATCTGATCTATCTGATTTTGATTCTCTATCTGATTTTAATTTTATCTCTAACTCGGAATTAGTCTCTAACTCGGAATTAATCTCTAACTCGGTATAAGAATCATTTCTCTCGTCATCAAAGCCATCAAGCCAATAATACATCTGACCATCGATCGTTTTTTGAACCCATTGACATTTTTTGCTCGATTTCTCGTTTTCGGTTGCCATTTCCACCTGTTCGAAAATTCGCTGCAGTCTGTAAAAACACGAAAACATTTCTCTAAGAAACAGTTTTTTAACTTCAATAAATTTGCTAACTTTCGAATTAATCTGTCTAAGTAAATATCTAAAATTTTTTACCCTTTTTTTGGCTTTTTTAATACTTTCGCCAAACTTTTTAACCAGGCATTGCTTCCAATAAAGCAAACTTTTCCTGAGGTCATCACCAGCGCCGAATCGTCGAAAGCCCGGGGTTCTCTTTCTTCTCTGGTATTCTGCAGCTTTTGCTCTACATTTTCTCATTACTCGTTTCCTTTTTCTCTGCTAAAAACAAATGAATTTTAAACTCTTTTTAAAATAAAAATGTAAATCAAATAAAAAATTTTACATTTAACTGTTCGCCTTTCGCTGGTCGCAGTACTCTCCGCGCCCGTGGTTCTTTGTCTTTTTGTTCTTCCACTGGGGCTAAACGAAAAAATATGAAAATGAACAAAAATCAAATTTGTCGAAAATTAATGCATCCGAATTTTTTAAACATTCTAGCAGTTAAAAATGTTGTAAAAATAATTATATCTTCTCCTGATCATCCAGCATTTGTTGTTCCGTCAGGCTGCCATCAACCAGGCAGCTCCTACTAGGTCGACCCTTCTTCTCCACCAGCACCTCAAAATAGAAAACGACTTCCTACTTTACATTTACCAAATAAACAAATTAATTTTACAAAATTACTCCGATCTTATCAGTGCTCCTTTGCCGCCATTTCTTAGCATTTACTTCCTACATTCAAAGAAAAAATTATGGAAAATTTGTCGTTTTTATCTAAATATCTTATACAAGCTCACCATCTGACTAGCGGCCTTCAAATCTTGTATTTCCCGATCAGTTCCACCATCGGCAATGACCAATCCCAAATCCACGCCAGCTTTCTGTTCTTCGGTGCCCTTTTTCCATTTTTCATTGTATTACTTTTTAGCCGCCCGATGTTTTTCAGCCTTTTTCCCCTAAAAAAAATTATATTCCACAGAAAGAACTTTCAACGTGCGGATTGAATATTTTCATCAACAAATAGTCAGAGACAGACATCAGCAAGCAAATGAATAATGATAATTTTTGTGAATGCAAAAAATACCCTGTCCCTATTGAAACAAAAAAAATGCGGCGTGGCACACCACAATGTCTGTCTGGTAAACGAATCTCAATAACTTACTTTTTCCGCATTGCACAACAGATATTTCAATTTTCTCGCCGTCATAATTAACCCGAATTTAATTTTAATCGCAAAAAATTATCTCTTAAAACGCGCAATCCACAACAATCTAAAGTTAAAAAATTTTTTACAGTAACCAGTGCACGTTCTAAAAATCAATAAGAAAATCATTCAGGCCTACGACTTTTTGTCTTACTTATCAATTTAATAGTTGCCATATTGGATTTTAAGAATTTTTATTCAATGCATAGAATAATATGAAAAGATAGTTTATACACAATTACACATGCTGAGTTCGAAAATCGCAAAATAAAAAGTTGTATCTCGAATAGAACCTTGTTTATAGCTACTTGTTTTTTTATTACATACATCATTTATGCAAATTTTTAGCGTATGATGGGATATTTCGAAAAACAAAAACATGCGTCGGGGAGAACAAAATATGCTCTTTTCAATGGTGCCACTTAAAATCGCTAAATCGAAAAAAAGTTTTTTTGTAAACAACGTTTATGCAAATTTCTAGCGTACTTTACATTTTTTTCAAAAAACAAATATCAAAACTGGGGGGGGGGGGGTAGAAAAAAAAATTTCAAGGAGGGCTTGGTCTAGTGGCAGGATCTCCCCATCTAAACTAATTGACCAGTGTTCTAATCCCTCTGCAATAAATTTTTGAAAACTGGAGTCCAAAATCTTATTTCAGAAAGTGGTTCAGTCTCAGGCCCTTAACTACTCATGATATGATTATAGAACTACTTAAGAGCGATTAGAAACTGTAAATTTATCAATATTTAACATGCCAATTTGAAAGAGAAATTTGAATGGAATTCTGTAGGAAAAAAGTGTTTTTTAGTAGTAAAAGCCAGAAATGTGATAGATTACACTAGCATTGAGGAGACATAGACTTGTATATAGTTCAGCTAAAAAAAATAAAATAATCATCAATCAAATCGAGCATGGTTTTATGCTGAACTTTTGAAATTGAATTATTTTCCCATTAGATAATCTGCATTCAGATTGGGTTTTACTGTAAATTTCATTATGGTTGATTATTTATCAGATTTTTTAAACTAGTGGAGGAACTTAGTGGTTTTGAAGCATTAATTGGTTGTTTGAATATATCATGATCAAAAAATCAAACAGTTCAGTTTTCATAACTTCTGTAGGTCTGCTCATCCATCCTTTATTTAAAACTATAATTTATTGATTCCACTTTACCTCTATTTTGATTATTATGTGAACTTAATCCTGTCCCATGGCAACATTGACAAGTTTTCTTGGTCATTGAATACTTACTGTTCACCATGAACATAGAGTTGTCCATCTTGAACCATAACGTGAGTACTTTGATCAAGTTGCTGAATTTCAATTTAAGTGGAGTGTAACAACTTTGTTGATTAAATGGTTAGCCAAGTATTGTGTCTCAATTCCAACACACATTTTTCAATGATAGCATCAACTGGAGATATTCTGTCTGCCTTCATGCCCAAATCAGCCAAATAACAAATTTTCAAGGTTCAGACAAATTAAAAGATGTGAACATTTTCCAATACTGCCAAAATATATGGAATGTTTTGACACAAATATCGAATGAGAAATATTGAGTCCAATGCACCAAAAGCCTTTCCCTACTCATTTAGAAGTTCAGCAGATAAAACGAGAGTTCATTGTTGTTGAGACAGTGAAGAAACAAACAATATCCAAGGAATTAAAAGAATTCAACAACAGTGAACAAAATCAAATAATTGAACCTGAAGAACAAATAATAAATCTAGCAAAAAACAACAAATGAAATAAATAAAAAAATCAATCCATGTTGAAAAATAGCCAGGATTCTACAAACATGCCAAAAGAACAATACAGAAAATTTCTATTCACATAGTGTACAACATAAAATTAAATATTTCAACAGCAGTGGTATTGATTACACATATACTTACTGTGATTCAAAATTATTGGAAAGTAAATATTTTGGCAGGGCATCTCGATTCTGCCACAATGCACAAGTCAATATGCAACAGTTGTAGAACATGCTGAAATAAGGACTGCAAGAATTAATTGATCTATGCATCAACATAATTATCGACAGCAGGAAATTCTTGAAAGGTGCCTGAAAATCCAGTACAGATTATGCATTTGGTTCAATTCATATAGAAAGTGAAAAAGCACCTCAGAATGGACTGCAAATGTGATAGATCAACAGCAAAATGAGCTACAGCCTATTGGATTCATATGCTAAAAGTGATTAAAAACACCAATTTGGCCAATATTATGCAACTAAACTGATAGGTGCCTTAAAAGACCATGAAAAAGATTATGAAAATAAAAGCCTCAACAAAAAACTAATAGCTTTGGAGCATATAGTTTGAACTGAGAATGTCTTGGCCAAACAGTATTGTTCCACATCTGAACAGCACAAAAAAAGTTGTCAAATATATGGCCCATTATGGAAGTGAACCTCCCTTGCATGTCATTTTATTGATGAATCATGAAGGAATGACTTGCAGGTTGCTAATGGTGAAGTACATACACACAGGGCCGATTTACCAATGAGCAGATGAGTTACTCATATTTGGCACAGCATCAATTGAGAGCCACCAGAAATTTTTGGGATTGAGCTCAGTGGAAAAAATAGTGGAAGGACAAAGATACCACATTTCCATCCCAACATCAATCTTGCCTGTTACTGATTATGGTTCTCATTTGAAACTCAAGGCCACAAATACAGAATATCATAAGCTGATCCGAAAAAAAACCCAACAGTAATTTGGCTGCCCAATTTGATGCTGGCAAAGAAGGCAGCACTAATAGAGCATCACAAATATCTAAAGTACTTATAATATTCATTGAGTTGACTTGACTCAAATGTTGACCTGCAAGTTAAAACACATTGTGGATAAATTCAAGGACTGTGGAATCTCAATAATTGTCAATCTAATATGAATCCTTGGGGCAAGTAAGTTATTGGTAGAGATTTAGCCTTTTTGTCATGTGATTATTATTTCAGACATGTTATTGAACACTCTGAGTATAACTATTGAGGCATCTGTGATAGACAGCACTCTGTTACAACTGATTTCTTCCTGATTCCTTGAGAATTTTTGTTGAGCTGACCTTTGAGCTAGGGGGAAGTTGGAGAATTGATGATCATAGGATTTGGGTATTGGATTTTGGACACATTGTAAGCTATAGTCCTAAATATTGTTCTCCTTGTACTTCTGTGAGAATGGTTTGTAAATATTGCTCTAATGCTTATGAAATTTTGACAGTTCATGCTCAAGTTCCTCTTCATACAATTTTCAGAAGACTTTTGAAGAATTTATAATGGATTAGTTCATTAAATCAACTCAATATTTTCTGGCACAAGTTAATCCTTATCAGATGAATGATCCTTTCTATTTGCCTAATCAGAAAAAATCACATTTCCAAAGTTTATATAAAGATTATTGATGTGCTCTTTGGCCTCAGTTCGCCATAAGTGCCAATGAAATTTTTCAAAATTTAATTGCTGAAACGTAAAATCTCTACACCCTGTGGGTCATTTTTTTTGTGTTTTTTTTTCTGGTGAGAGAGCTGAGGAAAAATAATAAACCCACTCTTTTGATGTATTCTTTCGAAATTTATTTTCCCAATTATTCAATTATTTGGATTTTGAAATATTTGCATAGCTTTTTAGTATATAGATCTGGGTGAGGCCAGGTGTGTTTTCTACAGGAATCCAAGAGCAGCAATAAGTATAAATAGACCTTATGGGATATGCAGCTGCCCCAAGCTGGCCCATAGGCATACTCCTATAAGACAATCTGTTGCATCAGTGAAGTTACACCTGCAGGCTGTGATGAAGTTATCATCTTCCTGCAGGGATGAGTGAATCAAATATATAATTGTTGTTGGTCTTCAGCAATACATGGTAAAACACTATTACCCGATTGGCAAGCTTTAAAGTTTAGCTTGACAGTTCTAGAGCCTCTGTTCTTGAACAACCTTCCCTGACCCTATCCAACCCTACCTCCTTGACCTGACCCCACTTCTTGGACCCGACCCAACCTGTCTCAAAAAAGCTCAATACCACTGGGGGTCTATTAGAAACAGACCACGTGACTGATGACATCACAATGAACCCAAGGGGCCAGGCTATACTGCTGAAATTGTATTCTCTTTGTCTTTGTCCCCATGAAGATGATGTTACAGTACTCATGCACCTCATGTCCTATCAAGTTTTTTGAAAGTTTTTTAACCCTCAAGGTATAAGCAATAAATGGAACAATAAATGCTAGTTTTTCAACTTGTGAGGTGCAAGTCTCCCCACAATCATCTTATACACAACGAAATATTTATGACACCAAAAGTATCAAAATGTATAGTTGAATCAGTAAACTAGCAAGTGCAGAAAAAGCACCCATCCTTGTAGACTTTTTGCACAGCTACCAGAGTAAATTTTCCTAATGAGGGTGTGCCTAGCACTGACGTGCATGTGATGTGCTTCCCTTGCTCCACCTAAGCCTAAAAGTTCTATGGGGTAGATGGTCATCTTAAAGCAAATATCAGTTTATACTATCCTATACATGCACATTGCACATGTCACCTGTGCAGTCTATACCTATTTGTTGTATCTTACAGGTTAAAAAACTTGAATAAAATTTGATAGGTCATAAAGTAAATAAATGCTGAACATTCTATAGAACTTGTTATTCTCAACTTTCTCTAAATTGAAAAGTGACATTTATAACTTTTTCGATCAAATAAAAAAAATTTGGATAACTACATTCTATAATTTTAGCTATTTTTGTTGAATAATTAGAACATTCATCCAAAATTATCATTCAGTATAGTTAATGAATAAAATGATTTTTTTCCCTGGAAAAATTGCCTTGTTGATGCTTTTCTTGGCTACAATAAGTCTATGAATACAGATTTTTAGCCTCTTTTGTGGAATTGCTCGTTTTTGGCTGTACAAGCTGCATTTTCTCACCAAAAATAAGTATATGAAAGGATACATTTTTCCAAAATTCAAAGATGAAATCTGATGAATAGTGCATTTGTGACTTTTCTATTGGGTAGAGCTGTCTATTCAGCAGCATAAACAAGATAGAATTGATGGATTCAAACAATGTCAGCAAAATAATGTGTATTTTTGTTCATTTGGCTCAAAAACGAATACTTCTGTAAAAATGGTATTTTTGGTCATTTTTCCTCATCCAGATTTTCAGTCTCTATGATTGTGACGATCATCTACTTATTGCTCTTACTTATCATCTACTTATTGGGCAATGCAAAGAGGATGAGGAATCAACTTCTTTTCTGAAACATTCTGGTCTCATTTCCTCAAGCCTGTATAAAACTTGAAAAATTTCTCTAAACTGAATTTTAAACCATGATTTTATACCCAATTCAAAAGTTTGATCACAGAGTTGTTCCTTTATTAACCTTAGATGTCTTCTCATTTCATGATTCCTCCACATGGAGAAATAATTTTTGAACTTCTGTACCCTAGAATGCTGGAAAATTAATGTATTTGTAGTGTGCATGCTACAGAAACACAGGGCAAAAATTTTGTAAGGTGAGTGTCCTCGGACTATTTATCCAAGAGGCTGGGGGGGGTATTAGCAAAAACAATAGCAAGCATGCTTTTTATACAAAATATGCATAAAAATAATCTAAAAAAAGTCCTGGAGAAAGTTGAAGAAGTGCTTGACGTTTTTTTCAGATGCCAAGTGGTGTCCAAGGTCTCAGGTAGGAGGTTTAACCACCCCTACCTGACCTACTGGCATGTATGGGGCGCTATTCACCAGAGGTTGCATACTGCATCTACAGATGCTATTTTTCGAAGCAGCACAGAGCTCCATGGGCACACAGACTGCAGGTTATGCATCTCACCTCCAGATGTTAGTTTGATTTAAGCCAATATCCCCTTGGTTTTGGTTGTCAGTCCCCTATGTTTTCACACTGATTTGTTTTCATTTGCTAACAAGGATTGAAATTTAATACTCCTGGACCTTATAACAGGGTCCAATGAAGCTAAAAGATACTAAATTCCCAAAACATTCCACTGATGACAACTCAGTAATCAGCCCCCATGAAGGATTATGAAATGTATATTTTCTATCTATTATGCATGGTGACCATCTTGTGGCCCTGCTATATTCAGAAAGAGCACAAAATTAGCTTTTGTGTGTCCCTGATTCTAAAGCTCTGCCCATATACAGATCCTGCTGAGTAAGCTATGCTCTAGATTTGCACTCACTGTTTTTTCACTGGGGGTGTTGATCCCATCGCTTTTTCATGAGTTTATATCAGACATGTACACCAAAAATTTTACAGGAGGAGTGGTCTATCAGGGGGATGCGGGTGTGTGAGCATAAAAAAAAATTCCAGATGCTTTGTTTTAATTCAAACTATGTACTGAAATCATTGGAAAAGCTGACTTGGGAAAATTTCAAGAGGGGTCTCTGACAACTTCTAATGCTATTTATGCTCCAAGTGTTCTTTGGCTGATACTGTTGAACCCATTCTTTTTCAGGCTGTGTTCTGGGCATCTGTCTGCACTGGCTTGTTTTTGAGAAAATTTCAATTTATAGTTATATATTTCCACTATCTTTCTGTATAAAGACCATGAGTAAAGTCTATATACTAACAGTTAGTCAAAAAACCAAAATCATTAACAGAAGATGAGGGAAAACTAGGCTAGAGCTGACAATACATGAATTCCTCCTGTTCACAACTCTGCGATCAAGTTTTTGGAATGCATTGAATTCATGATTCCTTCCCAAGGCATACACTGCTTAAACATGGGTGAGCACTTGGATCATGGACCCAGACTGGGTGACTCAAAGGCTGACCACCAGTGATCAGGATAACCATACAAAAGTTTTATATTTTGGTTTTAAGGTGTCCCAAACATAGATCAATCCAATGATCAAGATCTGTGGTCAAAACAACTTGCAAACTATCTTCTTTGCAGACCTTCTCTGTTGATTGGCCTTGGATGGAACAATTTAGATCAGAATCAAATTTGGTGGATCTACATTAATTTGTTTTGATCAGGATCATTTTTTTTTATCCATGTCAAAGATTCTCGAAGATTCTCAAAAAGTATTTTTCTGTCACATATTTGGTTTTTGATCTTCATCAGATTTTTTTGGATGTATTTGTTGTAATGTGGCTGCTTATTTACCCTCGGCTACCTAGCTGCAGTTCTTGGGAGATCCAATCTGGTACGGCCCCTGACGCTAATCCGGTACTAACTCTGCACCTATGGTACCTAGCTGAGAGTGGATGTACAAAGATATTTATTACTAATAAAACGAGGAGTGCAATGAAATACAAAAGTGAGAATCAATAGAATACAAGTGTGAGAATGCCAAACACAAAAACACCAACACCTAACTGACCCCTGACTCATGGATTCCTCTCTTCACCCCCGCGCACAGAGCGACAGGGGTTATGAGATATCTAAACATGCGGCCTAAGCAGCTTCACCCTCTAAGGGGCTGAAAACTGAAACCTATCATAGAAAGTTGAGACAGACCTACCTGTCTCCAATAACCACTCACTGGACTTCCTAATCAAGATGATTGCTGTAACTCCTCAGTCCGCGTTCGGCTCTCAGCTGCAGCGCCAACATGATGTGGACAACGAAATACTATAACAGTAATTAGCGACAATGCCCGCGTTTCTTTCCTGACCACCACATATGAAAAAACGGTCCACAAAAAACGATAAATTTTCAATAATGAAAAACTGCACCATGGCGTGCCTAACATCAACATTGCAGGCTATATGCAAAACTTTTGCACTATTCATTTGTTTATTTTAGGGCCAAAAATGTGTGACACAAACCGTTTTATCGGTTTGTTTGTTTAATGATAAGTGGAAACACTTTAACAACAAAGCAACTTTTGAGAATAAAAATGTAGTAATTAGAGGACCAAAGGTCAGAAGAATTGATCCTCTGACATCCCTCCCCCCCCTGAAGGCAAGACTTTTCCCGCCAGCGAAGGGAAAAGTCAGGAGGTCCCCCAAGGGCCCCAGTCTGTCCTCGCCATCGGCCAGCAACTCCCACTCGTTCGGCAACGACGCTACGCTATTGATGCAATGTCACAAATAATAAAAAAAACTGTCCGTTTCCAACGGTATTGATAAAATCCTGGGGCCAATGGCGCAGGATGCTACCCTGACCCAACCATTCGTCCATAAAATCCGCCCCGTGGGCTCGCTGCCCCGAATAAAAATAGAAATGTTTTGAACAAAAATGTTTGCGGCACTCGGGCCAAAATTTGAGGGATAAAAATAAAACCCTTTGATCGGCGGCCAACTCCCGCAGTGCCCGTGGTTGGTTGTGGGCTGCCCACCACTGCCGTTGATGCATATTGTATCAGCGGCGCCTCCATCCTCGATTTTGGCATTCATCTCCGTCCTCTCCAGAGGGGGGGTTAATCTGTGGGTGGTGAGCCTGCTAGACTTCACACTTTCTCGCCGCCACTCCTCCACTGGCCCCTTGGCGGGACACTGGCCTCCCCAACGCGTTCGGTATTATCTGCCCCCAGGGAGAATGGATGCCTGAAGATCGAATCCTCTGGGCCTTTGGCTGTCTAGATTTTGAACCAAAATATTTATGGTATTTGTTGTTAAAGTGAATCTGCGTTATTAAAATGTAAACTTAAACCCATAACAGGATTTGTGCCACAAAAAGGTTTTGAATGAAAATGTATGTAGATTGAAAAAGTATAAGGAAAAGATTTTTATATGGTAGCATGAAGCTGCCTAACGCATGCATGCAGGATGTTACTTGGTGGCCAATTTTGGAAAGGCAAAAAGAATATTCCAAAAATTTACAGAAATACAAGAATTTCTACGATGTTTTGTACAGATTCACACAAGGAAGACGAAAAAAGGAAAAGGAACAAAAGTAATTTCCCACAGGTTCAAATAGTAATAAAACAAGATGCAAATGAGAAAATGAACAAAACAAATTAATGAGATTAAGAAAACGAGGCAATTTTTAAGGTATAATACTTGTGGCACAACCAGTTTACATTTTAAGATACTGGCATTCGAGAAAAAATAAGTGATTTTTGGAATGACGAGAAAATTACATAACAATATACCGATTTTATGGTGGCCTCATGAAGAGTGGGGTCACTTTTAACATAGAAATTTACTTGTGTTTCTGGCCACTATGGTCCCGCCCCGGCTGGCCAATTTCAGTATCTCTTTTCAACGGTGAAATATAATCCGGATTGGCTGTTGATGGTGGTCTCTGGGGCAGCTGCTTTACCGTCGACGGCCCGGGAATATCCATTCATTCCTCGCCTTGCACGCTACGGATTGGCGGAATCATTATAAGAGGTGGCATTTGAACACCTGGCGGGACCAGAAATTGATGATAATACGGTCCCTGCCCTGGTTGGAATTGCATCACCCGAAATTGCGGCATCTGGAATTGCGTAGGCGGAGGTACCAATGCACTCACCAATAACTGACCTGGAAAAAGAGGGCAGTTTAAACAATCAGACCCTACCATTGGTAGTCCCGGATAATTTGGCGGCAAATAAGGCACTTGTTGCTGTTGACCCTGGATCATTGCGTTAGTATCACACATCATCACTCCCTGCTGGACCATTTCGTTGTTTCTAGTTCTATCTAGTGAGGCTGCTGGGCTAGAATAGGACACATCCAATCTATTGTCATGTTGGAAATATGCTGGCGTTCTCTTCCTACTCTGCGATTTTCGGCTATCTTTATGCTCCTTTGTGCCTTTTTCTCCCTCGTGTTTCCTTTCGTGGGATTTTTCTCTCCTTTCGCATTCTTTCTGTCAGTGGCATTTCGATTCTTCATCATTTTCCTTTCACCTTTTTTCTTTAGACATTGATTTTTTGCGGCATTTTTCATCGCATTGCCGACTTTTGTGCTTTCCCTTCCGATCTTTGTCTGGTGTTTCCGATTTTTCTCTTCTACAGACATCGCTGTATTTTCTGACCCAACGCCTAGGCACCTTACTAGCCGCAGACCTATCGAAGGCATGCTTCACCCTGTACCCGACTCTCTTTTTCAAATTTTTCTCAACTTCCAATATATCATGGGAATTTTTTCTGTCAATAACTTCCCAGAATCATATACGGGGATCGGTATTATCAGTTTTTTTTCCAAACTTGAATATTGGCGTAGTTCGGTTCTAGATCTCTTTTATCTTCCAGTACAGCTTTGGCTAGTCCCGCTGCCCTTGATTGGCATGAGGCATACATAGCATGGAAATCACTGCCCAAACCTTCCTGTCTCGCATTGAATTCCCGTCACAATTTCATTGTTACATAGGCATGAGCCTGATAATGAAACCCCGCAAAATTTTGAGGAATTCTCCCCAACCATGATAACTTTATAAAAAGGCAAGTGCAGGCCCACACTGTGGCTTCATATGCTTTCCAAGGGAGTTGCGTCGTCATCCATTCAGCAAGTTGTGCTTCGAAAATATGCCACAGTTTTTTGGGTAAGTTTGCCTGTAGGACGTGAAATTGCAATTCATAATATCGAATAGTTTCTATCTCTAGGGCTGCTTCGTCCTATATTCAACTTTATCAATTCCGTTGCCATTAGAGCTACCTCTTCGTCTAACATTGGAACCATGTGTATGAGATATTTCTCTACAAATGAGTTCGAGAGAGATACTCTTCAGTACTGATAATCCACGATGTATTTTCCTTCCTTGAGGGCTTTATTCAAAACTTGCCCGCGCTTTCCTAGGCCTCTTCGATACTTTATTTTATCATTGGGATTTCCTGCTGGTTGTTGAAAATTTCCGCTGTTGACTTTGTCTAATTCCATCGTTATTTTCGTCCTTTAGCCATATTTTGA
Organism: Romanomermis culicivorax; assembly: GCA_963922205.1. Lineage (NCBI taxonomy): Eukaryota > Metazoa > Nematoda > Enoplea > Mermithida > Mermithidae > Romanomermis > Romanomermis culicivorax. The sequence goes on from CAWUHX010000034.1 coordinate 51,410, forward strand.
GCAGTCTGTCATATATTGCAAATAACTAATAGTGGGAAAAGTGGGAAGAATGATTATGATATACCCATTTAGACTTTTTTGGAGAATGACAGAATCATGACTTTTTTGTTCATTGTGCTACTTAAAACTTTAATTACATTGTTTTATGTATGTTGTAAATTTTCTGTCCTAAGAGTGAAAGGGGGGTCTTAAAATGATGACCAGTAAACCCTTAAAGTGAATCATTTCTTTCTATTCATTGTGAATATGCATCCCCTTACACATAGACAGTGCACAAGACACTGTGGTATCCCAAACATGGTAATAAAAACTACTGAGTGCATACCTATGGTCATATTGACCTAGAGTGCATACCTACAGTCCTCATGCCACTTCCATGTCTAGTGGTCTCCTCTACTAGGTATACTGTAAAAACCTATGTACATTCATAGTAGACTAGACAGTGTTGTCATAAATTAGTAAGGGCAAACATAGCGTCTTATTGATACAGTATGCATTAGAAGAGACCACAGATTATATAGACAGTAGCCTGTAAATGTTTGCCAAGAAAGAAATGTTTGTCAGTAACAAGACCAACATTAGACCTGTTTTACTTGTGTGGTCAAAAAAAGCAGGTCACTCACAAGCCAAAGTTATTTTTAATTTAGTTGCAGTAATATCATGACCTTATCAAGAAAGAAATATTTGTCAGTAATGAAGACTGACAAAAGACCTATTGTACTTGTGGGGTGGAACAAAACAGATAACTCAAAAACCAAAGTTATTTTTAATTATAGTTTGTTGCTGAATTTAAGTCTTATATGTTTTTTTTGTTTTTTATTTTTGTGATAATTATATATTATAGATGTTGCCCAAGTGTGTTCACCTAGCTGGCAGCTGTTCACCTAGCAAACAATCACCTAGCTGGCATCTGAATGGGAAGACATTGGACCACACAATTTTCGAGAATTAGGAGCACAATATGCAAAGGAATGATTGACAAGGTATATGCGGCCTGTGCTGTAATTATGGATTATGATTCCTAGAAAAGAATATTATAAAATACAGCTAAACAAATGATGGATTGTTAACAATTAGCAATGCATAAATTTTCATTCAATTGAATGTGAAAATGCAGTTTACACCACCAAGCAGACAAATTTTGTCTTATGGCTCATCCTGTAGATTTCAACCCTTTCAGTTAGTCTGTGCACTCATTCTATCTGATTGAAAATTCTTTTAACCATTAACAAAAGCCAACATCCTTTCAGATTTTTGTCTTTGAAAAGCAAAACAAACCTTTCTTCTTTACTTTTAATTCACAGATATTCTCTCTGAATGATGATGTAAATATCTCTATTCCACTCTACCATCAATGAATGGAAGTTTTGTCCCAAAATTACATCAAATCATGGATCTCACTTCTTTTATTTCAGCAACACTCTTCTCAACATCAACACTCAAGCAGAGCAAAATACATGATGAATTGTTGATCATCAACAAAACACAAAAATGATTCATTTGAATCAGGTCTCTAAGAAGATCAATTTTGATATCACCATGTTGTACACCACTATAACAAAACTCTATCTGATGGGTGAGACACAAATTGCATAGGGGGAATTTGATGAAGAGACCTGAGTTTCCTACACAACCGATTTGACTCACCATTCTCTGACAGGAGAACTTGAACACCTTTGAACTTGGTGATTTTTGATAGTTATTCCATGTGGCTTTCTGCTGCCTCTAGTATCAAGTTCGTAAGTATCCAAATTTGTAACCATCCCTGCCTGCAAATAGCTGAAATTTCTTTTCATCCCTAAAGGAATGTAAAAGGTTTACACTAAATTAATCAGAACCATATCAAGAAAGGTAAACAATGGATAAAGTAAGGTTAACAAAATTTACTACATGCAGCATTAGTTGAATTTCAAGGAAGATCATGCATTATCACTCGCAAAACAACATACCAGATCATGCCTGTGTTAGCATTAACTCGACTCAACAGGGTTAGAGCTATCGTTGATGCTATTTGTCAAATGTAGAAGATGGAGATTATTATTGGAGACAAAATATAGTTTAGGGAAAAAGGCACAACAGAACACAATGTGCCTGGTACATGAAGCATACAGGCACCTCTAACAAAACCAACTAGGACCAAGGTGCCCTACCACAATCCAAAGGAAACAGACTGTCAGAAGATGAGAGCTGACCAGGCACTGAGAGTGCCAACTACTAATTGTTAAACTCCAAATAATGAGGGATGTGGAGGATAAAGCATCCCTGGTGGAGCATGCCAAAATACATAAACAAATAGTGACAGGACATCACAGCTGAGCAGAGGACCAACTTCCAATTAAAAATAATGGAAGAGTCAATAAAATGGCAAACCCTCACCAAAAATCAACTACAAACAGTATGCAAAACTTTCCATCCTTTAATTTTTGGGCAACAAATAGTATAACACAAAGGGTTTTGGCATATTTGTTTACTTAATCCAAAGTAGACCTATTTTAACAACAAAGAACTTGAGAAATAAAAAAAAATGATATTGGAGAACTAAAATTAGTGGAATCGATTCTCCAACACCCTAGGTTTCCATCTATTACATCAGTATCTTCAAAAGAGTTGAACTTAAAGTATCTGTTTGCACCATTAGTGGCAAATTTCCAAAACTAGTAGTGCTTTCAGTAGTGCTGCTGCCTGGAGGCTTATTGTTGATCTTCAATCTCTTTTATCAAACTGTTGTGACTGGGGTTCCATTTTACTTTTTGTTTCATTTTTCTGTTTTTTCTGGTCATGTGTTATAAAAAGAAATAAACATTCCTTTCCCCTTTTTTTTGGGTTAAAATATCACATCATTAGCAGCCACACCTTCATAATTTTTTGTATTGTTTCCTTGATTTTTTGTGAATGCCTTGCCCCCTGAATCTTTCTGAGCATTTGGTTCTGTTTGTATATCTCATGTTTTTCGACTGCTAGTCAATTTTGTGGATTTATTTTGAATTTTGATGTAATAAACTTTCTTCTATTATCATGGAGTTGATGTCAGCAACTCCATAGTATTCTGCCACACTGTCTCAGTATGCTTCAATCTTCAATGCTGGCCTGATTGTTATTTTGGTGCAGACTTTTTTTTCATTTTTGACCCTTAAGCCATTTGGCTCCTATGGCACTTTTTTTGGGAGCCAATCGCAATTTTTCCAGGCCAGAGCTAAAAAATGATGATTTTATGTATATACATGTTTTTATACTTAAAATGTCAACATAATAAAGCTTTATTCCTTTTTAAACATATTTTATCTCACATTATATGATTTATCACTTGCTAGTGCGCCTTTTGGCAAGATCACCCTATTTATAACGAGACTGTGCAGCCCATAATCTATAGGCATCTTCATAAGCAAATTTTTCAATGAATTTCCATTCTTTTCGAGGCGCATTAGCAGATCAACATGTTCTGCCTGCAAAATTGACGTAATCACATCATATCAAAACTATAAGGCATTTGAATAGCTCACCGTTGTTCGTGATCGAGTATTTGTCTTTATATGATTGATTAATGAAAAACCACGTTCTACATTTGCATTCGACGCATTAAAACACAAAATAATTTCAGCCAAAATGGATAAATTAGGGAAAGCTTCTTTGTAGTGAATCGTATGCCAATTCGTGCCAATCTTGAGCATAATTAGGTGTAGAAGCTGTAAGGCATTGTGCCTGCAAAAATTCAAATATTCTTTTGCTTGAAAACTGTTGATAAAACACAAAAACAAGACTCACTTTTAGTAATAAAAATTCTTGTTTAACTGTTTCTGGATACGGATCAATTTCAAAAATGGGGGCATAAGCTTCGACAAGTTTTTCTAAAGCTGATTCTTGATCATCTTCTGATGGACTATTTTGGGCCCGCGGATCAAATATTTTTGTTGCTTTTAATAAGCCCTATCATTAGAATCAATTCCTTTGGATACCCTTTGATGATATCATGAGTAAAAGCTGAAAAGTCAACTATCATCAGGAAAAGTTCATTAAAAGCTGGGAAAACTTATACCCTGAAAAGCTTTTTCTTCTTCAATTTTCACGAATTCATCATAATTTTGATTATTGCCTATACGTCCCGGCATGATATGGTACTTCAATTTCTTGGCTAAATCATCAGTCGTAAGGTGAAGCGTGAGTAGCTTCATTCATTTACTTTTCCTAATTGTTTCTGTGGTTGCGGCAAAAGCATCCAAAATTTCACAAATGGAATCGGCAAAAACCTGAGTTTAAAGAATGAACAAATACACAGACAGCTAATGGCTTATTTGAAGTAAAACCAGCACTTACTTTAACATCATATGGAAGCATTTTCTGGCGCTGATAAAGTTCATTCAAGGTATTCAAATGGTACAACACATCATTTACACCATGTCACTTGACCATAAAATCAATTTGCGACATTCGTTTAAATAATCTTTCCACTGCTGGATAATCTTGACTACAATTTTCGAGATATTGTATAACGACTGGCAAATTTCTGACCACTGACTGGACTGAGAGTGACTGGGATAACCACCTGAATGTATAAATGAAACGGAAATTAGGAAATCTAAAATTTGAATCTCATATTCTCATACCAAACTGCAATCCAGGGTTCTAAATTTGTATATTCTGTTTCCAGTAAATCTGCTAAAGCATTTAATTCAACACGATATTTATGCGTATTAAAAAAGGCAGTCAAATCGTTCAGCATATGTTCCATTTTCATGAAAGAGGCATGCTTTGCCATCTTAAAAATATTAAGGATAAAAATATATTCTGTTTCATTTCTTCAACCAACTCACCTTGCATGTATCCTTTACACCAAGAGCCTGCAAGTGAGCCACACAATGAAAAGAGATAATATGGGGGCAATCTAGGGCTCTTTTAATTTTCAAGGCTGTCCCATTTTGCCATCCAAGCATTATGTTTGCACCATCCGATGTGAACATTACCATTTTTTCCATAAATTCCATTTTTCTCGAAATATGTCGAAATAGCTTCACTAAGGGCTTCGGCATCTGTCTGTTGTAAACCGATTACTTTTCGAAATTGTTGCTTGACAGCTTTGGCTAGCTATCCACATGTTGAGTATACACTAATAATAATTTCGTTTTTGAAATATCCATTGATTCATCCACATGAAGAGTGAAACTTTTGGCTTTCTATAAGAAAATATCTACATGAATTAAATATGCATCATCAGCAATGAGTCTCGATTTCACTTTCAATTCTTCCAGTTCAGTTTCTTCAACATATTTATTCAATGCATCTAAGAATTCATATGTTGAATAATTAGAGGTATGAAAATCAATGCCAGGTATTCTAAACGGGCTTTTTTCATTAGAATTACTCTAAAAAAGAAAACATTTCTTTAATCCATAACATTTCATTCATATATATCTACATTTTCTTCATCCCATTTATCGTCCAACTGAGATAAATGACCCATGAGTAAATCATGCAATTTTTGGACCATACTAATTGGCAACTCATTTTTAACTGCAAATAAAACATTTCACATGAGCATCAGTTTTCCAGGCAAAGGAGTAACCACTTTTGTCATTGCTGCACCATGGGCACTTCAAAATTCATTTCGACAGGCAGGCACCTGAAAACCATTGATTATGTATCATTATTTTTTGAAATGATTGTTTTTTTGTGAAAAACCTTTAGTGCTGCTTTGTGGCCTTCTGATTTTTCATGTTGCATGAATGTGTACTTTTTCCAACCTTCTTTTGTTGGACAATGTAGCCCCATTGTCCATTGCACATTATCAGTGCGAATTTTTGCATCAGTACAAACTTTACATGTTACCAGATCTTTGTTTGAATCCCATTTGATCCAAGGCATTTGCTCTTTCCACTTAAGTTGGAACCCACGTTTTGCCTTAAAAATATGTTGAATTTAGATGAAAATTAAGCATAAATGAAATTCTTCTACTTACCTTTTTTTGAACCAGTTCACCATCATCAATAATTTCTGACTAAGGGTCATCATTTAAAGAACTATGAACTTCTTCTACATCAACAATTGGTGGCCTACAAGGTTGGCTTGAAATATTATGCTCTGCTTGGTTCCCTTGCTCTACTGCTGCTTTTTGTTGTTTTTCACAAAAATATTTTAAAGAATGAGAAGCCATTCTGAAAAATTTAGAAAATCATCAATAGGGTGAATTACTTGATGTTAAAAGTAATATAAAAATAGAAGGAAAGTCCTATCAATAGCAAAACACATAAATTTCGAATTTTTATTGGTAAGCATTACAGTAACTTGTCACTTAGCAGCAAATTTTTTACAAGCCAGAATGGCTTGCATGCCCAATTTTTTACAAGCCAAAATGAATTTCAAGGAGCAATGGCTCCAAATTGGCCCAAAAAAAGCCCGTTTTGGTGGGAGCTAAAAATAACATTTACTTAACTTAATATCCTAAAAAGATGCTGAAGTGTGATGGATATTCCTGTTCCAGGATTTTGATGAGAAAACTACTTACTAGGTCTGCTCTGTTTGAGAAGAAAATGAAATCCACCCAAAATTGACAATCATAATTTTTCAGATTTGATGACATAGTATGTTTCTCCAAATGCTTCTGAACTGAAAATCTAGAAAGAAAGTACCATACATATTCATCTAGAAGTCTTCAGTAGCTGAAATGCTCAGTGACTACAATATACACAAAAAGGAAAGAAATGATAATATTCTTCCCTAATGTTCATGAGGATGGCAATGGATGGTATTTTTGTGAAAGAGACTCAAATCATACTCACCCATGAACTACCAACATCATGTTGATTACTTGCCATGCCTGGAAAAAGTGGGGGAATAAATGAGTGAAAATAGAGTAATGTGCAACAGCTGACAAACAATCAATTAGTGCAGCACCAGTTATCCCCTGTTTTTGGGTAACATAAAAATGACATGTAAATGCCACAAAACATCACAGCATGAATTATGATGGAACAATGATGTGAATGATAAGATATATTTACATAACTGATTCCAAAAGAAAAGCAGACTTAGCAGTGCCAAATTGGCAGCCAAAAATTTTTGTGAACAGCTTGAACAAATTTTGTGAAAAAAGATACTGTATATATTATAATTGCTTGGAATGACAAATTCATAACCTATATATAAATTAATCAAAATAATATCAGCAAGCAGTGATTTGGTAAGTTTTTGAAATTCTAGCACCATCAAAAGACATTTTTACTCTCAACTATGTAAAAAAAATTTTCAGCAGATAAAATATCAGATTTAGGACAATGATGAATCTATGACATTTTTCATCATTAGGTGATTGAAATCTTTGTAACAGAACTGGGTATTGGAGAGACTCCTGAATTCTATCTCAATAGATTTGAATCAGCATAAAGGACCAATGATCAATGGATAATAGAGAAATCTGAAAACCTTTAAGGTTTAGTTTACATTTAAGAGGAAACATATCAAATCTCATGTACATTACCACAAATTTATTCTGAAGACCACACAATGCACATTTCTGCTTCAGAAGTTTGTCATATGAATGCCATGAATTCTAATAGAATGAAAGATGATTTACATTGGGAAAGGTATTTTGTACTCTGCAGTGATAATGATCATGGTGATCAATGTGAATCTTTTTCCACTCTAGAATCAGAAAAGAAAAAGGTTTCAGATGGCAAGCTTTTTAATGTATAAAATTTGAACAGGTTTCATTAAGCTGTCAAACACAAATATGATAATTCTCCTGTCTGGGACCTCATGATCTTGCTGTGTGTGACAGAAAGTATGGGCAACAGACAACTGCACTTTTCCTCCAGCCTATTCTCAACATCACAGGATCAACACTAAACTCTGCAACTAAAATGAGACTGCAACACAATTTTACATGTTTTGAAGATTCTGAAAAAGATAGAATGAACAAAAAGATTTTGTTTCTTAGGAAGCAAATAATATTTTTTCTGTTTGGTCAAATTACAAAAAAAACAATAATTATTATGGCTCTGATTTGAAATTCAGGTGATACCTCAGATAAATAATTTTTTAATTATGTCCTCTGACCTATCATCCTCTATCATTATTCATTCTATCTTCAAAGTTCTTTGTAGTTGAAGTAAGTTGACTTTTCATTACTTAAACAAATATGTCAAATGGTTTGTAGGATTTTATTTTTGGTGTAAAAATTGTTGAATGAAAAAATTTTGCATAGTATAAGAAAGTATTTTGTGGCGTTTTTTTGTTTTGTTTTCAGGCCAGTATGCTACGCTGTTGCCAGGTGCAGTAGAATTCTACTGTTTTCAGTAGAATTTTTACTCAACAGTGGCAGTGGCAGTAGAATGCCATTCACAGTAGAATTTGTTGTATTGCAGTAGTAGTCAGTAGAATGTCAATTTTCCAATAGAATTCAGTAGAATTATCTGTTTCTCAGTATAAGTCAGTAGAAATGAAAGTTTACTATAACTAATTTGACTCAGTTTATGTTACTGTAATGAGTGTTGATTATGATAAGAAAGTTTAATTTAACTTTTTTTGGGTTTAATGGTTTTTTCTGTGTTTTTTTGGGTTTATTAAGGGTTTTTTGAGTTTAATGTTGGTTTCATTTTGTATTCATTTTAAAACACTATCAAGATTTATATATTTGCAACATGATTACATAAAAGTTAATCAAATGCAATCAAAATTATACTGATATAAATGCCAAAAATCAAAGGCAATTTTTGCTTGTGACGTCATCCCCTGAGAATTTAGTTCTCAAAGGTGAAACTTTTTTGCCTAATACGATTTTCTCAAGTCAGATAAATCATTTATACACTTTATAATTCAAGTTTACGGAAAAATTTTGAAAAATTCAAAAAACTGATTTTAATGAACGCCCAAAAACCTAAAATTTGCTGGTTTTTAAATTCAGAAAACCCAAACAAACTAAAAAATCCAAAACCCAGAAAAGGCACTTTGCCAACCATGGTTCTACCATTCATAACACATGAAAATTGCAGTTTTTGAGGCGACAATAGGAAACTATCATTAAATGGGCAGGATTTTACTTTATGTAAATACCCTTCTTTTCAATTGATATGCAAATTTATACAAATTCAAGGTTGTAGGACCCTTTAACAAGAAGAATTAAACCCCAGAAAGGGTTTCAAATCTTGGTGTTTGGGGTGACTAACAATGTGATTCTCCACTGCACCACATATGGTGGAAAAAGTTATTGGGTAAAAACACCCTGCTGTAATGGAAGAAAATTTGAATAATTGTAAACAATTATTCAAATTTTTGTCAAAGATTTATTTGATCTTTGCGCATTCGTTGTTGCAAGACTCTGTATGAATCAACAAGTTGTTCCAGCTCGAAAATGGTAATGTTCTGAAGCTAATCAAAGATCTGAGGCTTTTTTATGATAAGTATGTTGTTGCATATTGTTATATGTGTATTAAACTGCCATGCTTCTTTTAAAAAATATTTCAGACTTCTAAGAAGATTTATATCACCCGATCGTCTCGATCAACATCCGTTTTCCAATATTGAAAGTTTGGAGTTCGAAAATTATGCCTGGTGAATTTTAACTCATCAGCATAGTGTTAAAATTCACATTATCTTTTTTATCTGTTTAGTGTGGCTCAAAGCTTACAGTTCTGTTTTGATTTTAACCTGGCTGTTGAAAATATGGAGGCTCATCTAAAAATAAATATTCAAGAGCGATGTAGAAAAAGCTTGATCGAAAAAAGCAGAACAAGTCAACTGCTTAATTAACATTTATTTATATTTGATTCTACAGTTACATATTTTTTTTCTGAATTTCAGGTGAAGGATTGTTTGCCAGACAGGCTCAACATGTCTGCAATCTTGAAATATTGAGTCCTGATGTTGTGCTCAGCCGTAAAACCGCAAACATTGATGCACTACTAGATTGTTTTCCGAATTTGGCTCAGGACCCAAGTTCGGTGGAAGAAGAATTCCGTTCACTCATCTTTGCTCATGATACCACATCTCTCAAATCGGCAGATGATCCTGTACAATTTTGGTTATCTATTTCAGAAGTTCATGATTCTGCCGGTGTTAGTCACTATACTAAGGTGTCTAATTTCGCGCTTCCGTTGTTCACATTGCCTTTTTTAAATGCATCCGTTGAGCGGGTGTTTTCTATAATGAATGGTGTAAAATTGAAACTGAGGAACCACCTTGTTTGTAACTGTTGATGCCATATTACTTGTTCCCTACAGCATAGCTTTATGGAATATATCTTTATCGAGTTTTAATGCATCAGATAATATGCTTTGTGGTTTCAATCAGTCAATGTACAGTGATGATGCTAATAATAATAATACTAATAATAACAGTGATATTGAATATGAAGAAGCGTTCAATGTTGTTGATCAAATAAACGTTTGATATAGTTTATATAATGTTTTTGATGATTTATCAGTGTTTTTCATTTACATTCAAGCTATTTTAAGTAGTATTTTAAGTATTTTTAAGTAGTCTAAAGTAGTCTAGTATTTTAAGTAGTCTAAAGGCCCTGTCATACTTCGCTGGGTGGTACCGCATGGTGCCTATTCATCCTGACCCGACAATTGAGCGCCAGACAATTGAACGCCAACAATTGAGGGCCAACAACTGAGCGCCAGACAACAGAGCGCTGTGACAACTGAGCGCCGACTATTTAATGCATTATAATTGAGTGTCTTTTTCATTTACTGAGAGCTACGAAATACTAGCATTTCAGTGATTATCTAGCATAATGATTATCTACCGTAATGTATATATGTTCATATGTCTAATCTTATGAAGCAAACAAATATGGTCATTTTTGATTCCTATGACGAAGATTTGTAGGAACAGTAAATTTATTAACCCTTGTTTGCATGTACTCATTTCGCGGAATTTTGAAAACCGCGTCAAAAAGCGAGTATTGATGATAAAGTTATGCAGCTTGTTTCATTGGATTCACTGTGTTCGAAAGTTACTCACGCTTATTTATCCAGGTATTCTCGATTATTTCGAAGACAATTATATCGGATGTGTGCGTCGCAATCGTCATGGCACACCTCGATTTCCAATTCCACTTTAGAATTGTCATGAGCTTCTTGCTGACGGTCTGCCTCGTACGAATAATGCAGTCGAAGGCTGGCATTGGGCATTTCAGGTAAATTTGTGATTTGTACAACAAGCTTTGTGTAAATATATTAGCAAATATTCAAAATTTTTGAGGCAACGCTCAGATTGAAGCACCCACGATATATCGTTTGATTGATGCACTTCAAAACGAACAAGGCTTGGTCGAAACAAACATGGTACAGTTGCGCCCAGGCAGACTTATTCAAAATACTCAAAAAACCAAATACAGGAATGTCAACCAACGTTTGGCAACTTTGTTGGCAGCTTACGACGTCAACAATATTGACCAATTTTTGCAAGGTTGTTCGCACAACTTCAATTTTTAAAATTGTTTTGCCTTTTAATTGTTTATTGTTTAATTTTAGTGCAATATCTCAGTATATTTGTAAACTTTAGTCAAGATCTCTTGTTGATGACCAAAATGTGCCTTTGTTAAATTTAGTATATCTCTATATTCTTTATGGGTCCGATCGTGATGTCTTGTTGATTGTTTACCTATATTGTCATGTTGATTCAAATAAATATTTTGCATTAATTGTATACTTTATGTTTGGTTGCAATTTTGCAAAATAGTTACTTCAAACTGATTAGGTTATTTATCTGACATTAAATAGTCGGCACTCAGTTGTCTGGCGCTCAGTTGTCGGCGCTCAGTTGTCGGCACTCAGTTGTCGGCGCTCAGTTGTCGGCACTCAGTTGTCGGCGCTCAGTTGTCGGCGCTCAGTTTTCGGCGCTCAGTTGTCATGGCGCTCAATTGTCCGGCGCTCAGTTGTCGGCGCTCAATTGTCGGCGCTCAATTGTCTGGCGCTCAATTGTTGGGCGCTCAATTGTCGGTGCACCCCTATTCATACTAACAGGCCACGCCATGCTGTACCGCTCGGTGGCTTGTCATACTTTGCCATGCGGTATGGCGAGGCACTGTATGGCGCCGCTTTTTTACCTTTTGGATTTTGCTCTTATCAAAAAATGTGTATTGGTTCAGTTGAAACCTGATGGGGCGCAGCAAAAATTACAAAAACCTATTCATACTTCAAAGGCAGTACCGCGCAGCGCCGCTTTTTAGTATGAATAGAACATTAGGCGCCGCGCCGTGAAGTATGACAAGGCCTTAATCCAAGGAGTAGCTACTGTCCAGTGTAAGCTAATCCATGGTATAGCTACTCCTTGGGTTAGGCTACTCCACAGATTTTTTTTTTTGGCATTCCAGAAAGTGGAGTAGTGACTGAGTACATAATCAGTGGATTAAACATTGGAGTAGTGGCAAAAAGACAAAAAAAATCGCCACGTTTTTCACTCTTCATTTCTGCTGTTCTTCATGGGCTCATTGATTTTATCACTTCTCTCAATAAGACTACCTTATCGACTTTCTCCCTACAGGAGCCCATTTTGTCAACTTATCTTTTCTGCTTTCGTTGTATCGCTTTTCACTAATTTACATAATTTGAGACTTGTGAAATGAGCAACAAAAAACGAGGTGATAATTTTTCAGAGCTTGAAATCAATTTTCTAATTGAATCCATCAAAAGTCGAAAGAATGTTATCAAAAATGAAAAGATGTTGATAGGACACAATTCTGATTTGGGTCTGATGTATAACATAGTAATTCAGCTGAAAACAAATATCCCTGTTAAAGAAGGTGATGATTACTTAATGAAATATAATAAGTAACAAAAAAACCCAATTTCTCATGGGATCAAAATGAGCAGTAACTAACAATCAGTTACCTTGTAGGACTGTAGTTGTTGATGAGAGACACCCTAGTAAACCTGATAGGCATTAAAGCCTCAACCGAGTCAATGTCAAACTAACTCAGCTTGAAAAAAAAATTGAGGGTGGGCTGACTAATTTAAAGTGAATCTCAGTTGAAGGATGCTACCAATTATGAAGAACACTGGACATAACCTGAAAAATCATAAGGCTGGATGCAATCATGGAAGTAAGTAATACAACATGCACACATTGTTTCAGACTTCAATGGTGATGCCTTAACCATTTGGCCCTATCCACCTGCTAATTCAACCTAAATTTCAGAAACCTATGAGACAAACCTATGATTTGAGTTTAGCAATTATTACCTCAATTTGAAAAATTGGAACATTGTGGCTAGATGTGACAAGTTATTGTTTTGTGCCCAGCCCTACTGCAAATTTGACAGGAAGTAGCCAGAAGTCCAAATTGATTGCAAATACTGCAATAAATAGTTTTTTGATTTTTTACACTTTCTTGATTAGTTGTACTGTAATGACAATTTATAGTTTGTTGAGAATCACACAAATCATGTTTTTATTTATGGCCACTAAATCCAAGAATTTTCATGTAACATTGAACTTTAATTATATGCAACCCCAATTTTTAGAATATAATTATAATTAAGTATTTTGAAGGTCCAATAGCATCTGATGCCCAAATTCATACTAAGTGCAAAAATTTATTTGTTAGTGTTCTAACTCTCTTTTTGTCAAATGATGCAACACCATATATCTTTTTCTAGCTTTTCTTTGTTAACCACTTTTCTTAACGTTTTATATTTTTCCACTATCCACTGATTTCATATCTTTCTTGTTCCACCTGAATACCCCTACTAGGAGCTTTGCATGGTCTACTAATCCATGATGGTAAAGTGCTCCAGAAGGTTCTAGAAGGATTATTTCGACCACAGACATACAGTGTGATTTTATCATACAGTAATGATTGTCACCTGGTCCCTGCTATACTTTTAGGAAAAATGATTGATTAATACTTCAGTAATTGTCACCTGCATGCAACTCTACTCCTTTTCTTTTGTTTCTAGCAGCATTGCAGTATTAGGTAGGCTATGTTCTCAAAACTGTTTGGTAAAATTCACAATCCTTTTATTTTTTATTCATAATCCATATTACATTACTCCTCCTGTGTTGTATTTTTATTACTCTTATCATAATGATACAAATGACCCCAGGTAAAAATCTAGATATTTGTTTATTTCTTTTGTTAATTTTCTCATCCCTCCCATTAATACATAGGTATGTCAACACCTGATGGGTCCTCAAACCGTTGAGTTAAAACCTGGGCAATTGACCAAAATTTTTATTTTCTCAATGATGGCCTATTTACCCAGAACATTCTCAAATCTAGCCGGAAATTGATTTAGATGCTGACCACATATATCTTGACTTTTTGGCTTTATTTGGCCACATTTAAATTCAGGTAAAGGCAAATGGCTCATCATATGACATATTTCTGGGTCAGATGGCGTTTTAAATAGTGGCCAAGATATTTTTAAATCGAAAAAATAGACAATATCATCTGGAGACCTTTTACTGTGAATCAATTAAGTAACACAATATAACTGTTGGGAAACATTTTCAAGTTTTCTATCATTCTAACCTTATGCCAAAATTTTTCGTTCTAAATACATGAATTTCACCGGATAGTGTTTAATTTTTCGCACGCAATTAAGTATCACTTTTATTTAAAATAATTTCAGGTGGTCATATGAGACTTGTCGGAGATGCCCATGGTGTATCGAAAGCAACCATGTCAAGAGTAGTGCACAGGGTTGTCGAAAGTATTAATTTGAGGCTATTTGATGAAATAATTAAGTGGCCTGATGCTATCGCCGACCTCGCCTTGAGATTTTTTCGTGAAGGAGGTTTACTGTCCGTTGTCATTTGCGTTGATGGAATGCATATACCAATTAGAGCACCAACAGCAAATGAGGATCAGTTTGTGAACCGCCATGGAGATCATTCCCTGAACTGCATGATGGTAGCAGGTACATAATACCTTTTTAACGTTAAATATTGGTTTTGATGATTTGCGAAAATTTGTGTATTATTGCGTTTCGTCTTGAGACTATTATTTATCAGAATTAGTTAATCAGTCAGAATTAGTTAATTCTGATTAAATCACTAGTCCGAATTAACAATAAATCGGTATTCACAAACACAAACACAAATGAAGAAAACTATACATTTTGGGATTGTTAACAACCAGAAAAGCTCGTTTTTGAGATTTTTTGAGATGTATCAACATGTCCAACATGTCTTTTTTTGCAGGCCCCGATTACAAATTTTACTATGTTAGCGCTTGCTGGTCAGGGTCCGTACATGACGCACGTGTTTTGAGAAACAGCAGTCTATTCACAAAATTCGATGGCCATTGTTGGCGTCCAATACCAAATGCGGTGCTACTTGGTGATTCAGGGTACCCTTTGAAAGAATGGCTCGTTCCGCCATTGCTTAGACCAAGAAATGATGCCGAAGCAAGATTCAACATCGCTCATAAACAAACCCCTCGAATTGTCGAAAATTTGTTTGGTATATTAAAAAAAAGATTCACAAGTTTGGAAAAGCTTCGTGTTGATCCTACGTTTGCCAGCGAAATCGTTAAATGTTGTTGCATTTTACACAACATGTTGCTGGACATCGGCAGTGAAGAGGGCATTGAAGACAACTATAACATTGTAATTGATCTGAATATCGAAGCTGAATAAACTTCAAGTGATGAAGAACCTAATGAAATTGCTGACAATGTGGGTAGAGATAGATTGATCAGAATCTTTGCTTGATACATTTTAACCATGATTCACTTCTGCTTTGAAATAAAGAAAAGTTCTGAAACTGAAACTACTTTAAAATTTGGAACTTTTTAAATGCCAGTCGTTTGTTTTAAATGGGTGTCTAACTATACTGTCCACACGCCCTAATGTGGTGACAAATGACCTTCACTTCAAGCATTCATCTGATAAACATATTTATGCCATTATATTTTATCCATCAAATTCACGTTCTGTCAAATTTAATTCATATTTCCATCGAGCGCAGTATAAGTACTTCCAACACTTGTCAAAAATGGATCATTATACAAAGTAAATGCCAGGCAGGGCCGAGGTGGTAACAGCACACGAAATCATTGATACTTGATTCTCTAAACTGCTGATTTCCAAACTTAACTTTCGTTTTTTCAACTGACGCAGTCCTTCTTTAGATGGCTCTGCAGCGATTTGAACTCATAGCAGCTCGACTTCAAGGCGAACTTTCTCACTATTCATAGAATCGTCGGACTCGATTTTCCGGTCTTTGTCATACAAGCGCTTTTTTGGCGGGATGTTACGCTGAAAAAGATAAATATTTTTTTAAATTGAAATTTTAGTGCTGAGAATGCATGTAAATTGATGTTTCAGGTATAGTTTTCGAGGAAATCAGCCATTAATGTTGTGTAAGTATGTATTTTTCGGCTAAAATAGTCATAACTCTACCATGACTTTTAGATAAAAGTTTAATACTGTCAGGATATTTTTACTGGGAGTTAGTTATCTCAAGGGGGATTTATACAACCCCCATCCCCTTTCACGCATGCTTATAGTAACAGTTTTAGATTTGCAAATGAAATAGGGTGTTTCTTTATTACCTGGATCCGTTTGGGTGAAGTTTGGTTAACTTGTGTAGGCTCTTCATTTGTACTCAAAACAGTTGATGAATTTGTGCAGGATTTCGGGGTAAAAGTAGATTCGGACACACTCAATCCATTGATCACTGCACTATCTTTGCCAATTATATCAAAAACGGCATTGTCAAGTTCCGTAAGTTTCACTTCAACACCTCCTTCAGCACCAGTTTTTCTAAACTTGTCAATTTTCAAAATTGTAACTTGTTTAATATTCGGCCACCAGGCATTGCGTACATAATCCCATTGCTTGTTTACCATCCTTACATCCAGACTATCAATAAAGTCCTTGACATGTTGCCAATTTTTCTGCTTGTCATCAGCCGTGACTTTTTCGTCAAATTTTGCAAATAAAATGTTTTTACAATCGTAAATTTGCTGTAAAATCAAGAGT
This sequence comes from Romanomermis culicivorax, assembly GCA_963922205.1. Taxonomy (NCBI): domain Eukaryota; kingdom Metazoa; phylum Nematoda; class Enoplea; order Mermithida; family Mermithidae; genus Romanomermis; species Romanomermis culicivorax. Next base: position 68,334 of record CAWUHX010000034.1, read on the forward strand.
TTCTGCCCAATCGTAGCAGCCATGTTAAATTAGCATTTTAAAAATAATCTTCCGCAATACATGGAAAATGTAGATCATAAGCAATAATGAATCGAACTGTCCTTTAAAATCGATATTTGACAAAAGGAGGAATTTATTACTAATAATATTAGAAATATAATATTAGTGTCTCTAATATGTTCATGAGACAAAAAATATTAGGACTAATATTTTATTAGTGTATTACTAATAAATATTAGTTTTATTACAATAATCTTATTATATTATATGAAACCGAAACTAATACGACAAATATTTATTACTAATATATTACTGATAAATTATTAGAGTTAGTAAATATTTTATGAAACCAAGCCCTGACCCAAAAGTCCAATTTTAAGACACACTTTCTTAGAAAATTCAGCTTCTCATACAGAATGTTCTGATAGGTAATAATTAACACTAGCTGAAAATCCCATATATGATGTAATCTGATGTGCCAGGAAGAATATTCATTTTGTTTGAAAATTAAAATTTGCTTGGCAACAATTAGACAAGAATTGACAATATTGGATTTTTGACTTACAGTTCTTCCAACTACTGCAAATTTAGGTACATCTGTTGGTGTTCACAAAACTTGCCCATGATACTGGGTCACAATTAATTGTAGAATTCATTAGTGTAAAATATTTACTAAGAATACAGTGGTGTTTGAGACATGAAATTTCAAGAGCAAAAACTGTCATTTATTCACAAAAATCATAATATCTACCTCTAAAGCACATCATTAAATTTATCAAATTTGAATATCAAATTTTATCAAATTTTAAACATTACCAAATTTGAAAACATCACCAAATTTAAAACTTTATGGATAAGCATCAAAATATATATAATGAGGAAAAAATTGCATTTAAAATTTTGAATACTTTTAGCCTTTTTCTACAAAATTCATAAAAATGCTTCATTTGCATTCTTGTTTATCAATAGATAATACTCAGAGGCTTTTTCCCAATATTTTACAGATAATAATTTTCTTTTTAAATTATGATTAAAGAAGCAGTTACATTGACTTTGATATTGATAAATTGATACTTTATATGTGTGAACAAGGGTTACTTAAGTCTGAAAATAAGGTTATTGACACCTGTGGCAATATGAAGCTTATGTCACGGGCTGACCAATTTTCCTAAACATCACATGATTTCTATCATGCTGATATTTTATGTTTTATGCCACTTTTTTATTTCACAGTTACTTACTTTTATTTCCTTTTGTTCATTATGTTTCACATGCATTTTTGTGTGACGTTTTTGTTGTATTTTGTTGTTTTCCTTCCTGCAGGTAGGCTGCAGTGTGACACTTTAATTGAAACCTCCACCAAACGAGCTTTACAAGCTCATGTTCATAATTAGTGCATCATGTGCACCTCTTATCAGTAAAACTAGGGACGTTTTGGAATGCAAAACGGCTAGTCAAGAAGTTTTCATTAAAGATGTTCATATGTTTAGCATGGGCATGAAACTCACTTCCAATGCCAAGTGTATTCCAAGTGGAAAATGTCTATGTGATCATAGGCATCTTCTGCATCATTTTCCTCAGCAGAAGTTAGCTTGGGCATTGTAAGCTCCGCCCAGGCTATGCTGCATGCCCACAAGGCCCTTAAAAGGGCCTGTTCCATTGGTTTTTTGCTTATTCTCTAGGTTTGTTGTAAAGGAGAAAATAAGACCATTAATCGCGTGTCTTAAATAGAAACGTACAGAACCTAGAGGAGCGTGCAGAATGCTTTAGATGAAACACTTGGAGTGTTAGACAAATTTTAACGCAACAATAATTGAACGCAGGAGATTCTCGGGCTCGTAGAGAGCGCTATGTCAATTTATCCAGGGATCTTCACACAGGTCGTCAAAGGTTCTTGGATGCGGAAACTTGCTATGCACTTAAGACTTATACTGGACCAGTCTTACTACTACTTCAGTTATGACAGATGAAAGGATTATATATTTTATTAAACAAAACTTACTACTGCAAATCGCCCCTTCACAATGTTCAATATGCATCGTGATAGACAACAAGAGATATGACTGCTCAAGATCGCAACAAAAACGAGAACTGAATTTTATCTGAAACCTTCTGCGAGTGTAATGTTCAATGTTGTGAACCTTCGGACAACTTTGAGCTCTGAAATGATCCATTCTTGCAAATCACTTCGAAAAACTGATGAGCTTACTGTAGTCAGTCTGCGCCCTATTACAGGTTCAGTGCTCCTGTCTAGTTTTGTCTTTAGCTCACGTCTGCCGCCTTTTTTATTTTTAATGAATTTGAATATTTGTATTCCCCTCGCATTGGTCGCCCAAATTTGCATGAAGCCACCCATAGCCTACCTTGTGCCAGGTCCCTGCCCATACCCACATGTTGAATAAGAAGAGATTTTCCCCCACCTCCCATGTGCATTTGTCGAGGAACCGAGTTGGTCAACCCTCCCCTTCATCAACTGAAATCTGAAATCATGGACCTGTCACCCTTCGTCAAATAGTATTTTGAGAAGCATGACTAGGTAAGTCTTCTCAGGGTATTATTGTTGTTGAGTGTGCATTTCAGGGAGCCCTTTCTTAAGTCGGTTTTCCCTTGAGTTTTTTCTCGCAGTTAAATCGGCTCTTGTTCCCCTCGGGTTAGGGCTAAAAAGGGGATTCTGGTTTACAATTGGGTGTCCTAAATTGGGTCATTTCTCGAAGGACCTTGTCCATCTTTAATACTGAATGGAACCAGGGAATTGTCGCCCCTAACCTGGGGGCATTGTCCATTACTCTACAGCAGCACCCCAGGACAGCACGAGAGTACCATATAGGCCTTCCTATAGCCAGTACCAGCAGGGATAGGTTCCCGAAATGAAAGAACAGGGTCACAACATGTCACTCACAGGGACATAGCCATATTTTTCTATCAATATGGCATGGGTTTCCCATCAGGGTCACAGCATGTCACTCGCAGGGATATAGCCGTATTTTTCTATCGATATGGCGTGGGTTTCCCATTAATGTGACAGATCATGTTTTCACATAATGTAACTACAATTTTATCTATAATTAACGTGCCCATTCAGAGGAAATTCTAATAAAAGTTGATTATACGTTTTGTGTTGTGTGATGTCAAACACTTGAATGGCAGAATACTCTGCAGAGAAGAAAGAAAATCAACACATTCTTTTTGTGTTTTACTGAATTCTTCTTCTTTAAAATATGATTGCGCAGTCATGAGATATGTTTGCCAAAGTTGGTGGCGCTTTGCAAGCATTAGGCATACATTTTGAAAATTCGTCGTTTGATGAATAAACCTCTTGAAAAAAACATGTTTGGCTTCAAATCGATTTGTTTGATAATGAACTAGAGGACCAAAATTTGGTATAAATTCCTGATAATGCTCCAGGTAATGATGCTCTGGTTTTAAATTATCCATTGGAAAAACTTCTCTGAATAAGTTTCTATGCTTGCGAATTAAAAAATTCAGAATAACCAATGACTTGTGATCGAATCGTTCAGTGTAGACTGGTGCAACAATTTTTTTAGATGAATAATGCATAGCCAAACAAGATCCATTGGTGGGATTTTATCCCCAACTAGAATCAGTAAAAACCGCAAAAAATAAATGTTCTTTGTAGCATTACCTCTATAAGCTGCACAGGGATTTCTTAGGTGCAGTAAATTTTGAAAATGTATCGCTTTCCAGATAAATATTGCATAAGTGATTCATATCAATCAGGCCTTTGAGATGATACAAAAATTGATCACTCGATTGCTGTTGTAAATCAGTAAACTAGTCATAAATTTCTTGATTTACCTATTCAGGGACATGCCAAATAAATTGTAATTTTAGGAAGAATGTCACTAGTAATTTTTCTATGCATGAATCAGTCACTTCGTCAGCATTGTAAATGTCTGACATTGTCCCATCCTAACTGTCGATTTCACAGAAATCAAAATTATTTTCTGTGTCCTTTGTTTGACTTTGAGCAGGAATACACTTGGGCATGAAAAATTGAAAATTTAGCTCATTTATCTTGCATGAGGCATGGTTATAAAATATATGCATTTTCCAAGTTGCTGGAACATCTGTAGAAAAGCCACAAGCTCATAAACAACATTTAATCTTCTCATGTTTGCACAAAATATGGAGTTTCTTCAAATGTGATGATAATTCACTAATTGAAGAAAATGTGCAGGGCATATAGACTGTACGGCAATGAGGACACTGTAATTTTATAGTATCATCAGGGCGGCTTTGATTATGCACTTTAGAAATATGGTACAAAATTTGCTTAATTGTTGAAAATTTAACAAGACAATCCTTGATCAGGCATGGAAACACCCTTTCTGATAAATGAAGAATTCAAAAATGATGTTGAATTCCGCCTTTGACAAGAACCAAATTGCATACTTTACAGAAAATGTGACCCAATGGCTGAAAGTAGTAAAACATTAAGTGTGACAGCAGTTGAGACAGCTAGTGGCTGTGTATGTGTGGCAGCTATTGGCTGTGTGGCCAGGTAAAGATGGCACACACATATATATATCCATATTCCATTCAGCATTTTTTTCCTCAATAATTTTTTCCACGAATTTTTCACATTTTGAAAAGTGTTTGTAATGTGGCTACAGATGCCCTTTCATGTATTTTAGGATCATACCCAAGCATTTGATGTTATTGGAGTCAGAAACCTGCAAAAATGAGGAAAAATTGAGAAAATTCTGGTTAGGGCAGTCAAAATGAGCTGATGAAGAATATATTGGTGTTCTCGAGCAGAGAAAGCATATTAATGATAGAGTTCATATTAATTTATCTGATACGATTAACACTTCTGTGTTGTCAATTAGAATTATCTGATTTTATTTATTTCTTATTCCAGCACAAAGTACTGGAAAATGATTTTCAGGATTCTGTTCTGGATTCAGTAGTCTTGCCCGAAATACTAGACCGCATCTGAATCCATTCTTAATTTGAGGTATATGATGGTATAAATGACTTTCAATCTCAGTCATATGGATTATCTAATACCAAAGTATTGTCAAATTTCATATTAGCCAAAAAATAGTAACTCTATTCATCCCATCCAAGGTCTGGCACTCTATATCTCACCCCAGTTAAGATTAATGAAGAATAGTTGCACCAAAGATTAGTAGCATTAATACCTAATATGTGAAACAAAGTAGACATTAGTTTACCCTATGCAAAAAAAACTAAACAGTTTCTTATGTTTCTATATCAAACTTTTTGCATGAAATTTTTAAAGAATTCAGCATATGTTGTTGAAGAGAAAATTTTTTCCTGCCCATAGCACCAATTTTCCCACCATTCTGTGCCAATTGGCACAAATGTTCATGCACAAAGAAAGACTGTTCCATTCCCCTCAGAAAGACAGCCTTGCAGAGCAATATCTGTCATCAATTTGATTGGTCAAAAAATGTTACATCATCAATTTGATTGGTCAGAAAAGTGTAGTCTACTCCTTCCTAACTGTGAGTCCAAGCCTAGGCCTGATCCTAAGCCTAAACCTGAACCTAAGCCTAACCCTAAGTCTGGGTCTAAGTCTAAGCCTAAGCCAAAACATTTGTCACAACAACTAAAAAATCAATAAATTTTTTTGACCAAGTTGATAACAGTTCTTGCCAGGGTTTTTTTGCACAGACAAGGTTTCAAGGTGCAACTAAGGGAATAATTTTTGTTGCACAAAAAGATTTTTAGTTGCTCACTCTAAAATCAATGGAAAGCTAGTTTTCTTGTACTACATTCAAATCGCCTCAGTTTTAGGCGCTTAAAACCTAATTTTCTGAGTTTTGAAGAGAAAATGAAAAGGTTCCTATGAGTAACCTGTTTGGTGCCTAGGGCCTAACAAATTTTACTTCCAAGACAGACGGTTTAATTTTTCAGCGAATTCAATGGATTTTCAGTCAGGCAGACTGCAATTCAAAAACTGGAAGAAAGCAACCAAAAATTTCGATTCTTCAACCAGCAACAATTTATACTTGCACTCAAAATATTCTAATCAAATAAATGTCAAAATGTGTGGTTAAAGATCGCAAAAAAATTTTGGAAAATGACCAGGAAAAATCTTGCTTTCTGTTAAATTCCCTGGAAAAAAACATAGGATCAAGCGTTCATCCGTATGTTGATAATTAAAAGCTAAAAGCATTAGCTAGACTGACACTTCCCAACCCTGCACTGGAATAATATAGAAAAATTATAAAATAATTGAAATCCAGCATATTTTTTAATGCATAAAAATGCATCTCGGCACATATACCTGTAATTGGTGAGAGCCCCAACAACTTGGCCAACCACCTCCCCAACCCTCCCCCCAGACTTGAAAAAATTAAAAAAAAATTGGCAAAAAGCACCTTTGAGGGAATAATTTCGACTTTTTTCAACCTGCTTCCCCAAAAATTTCGGTTTTAGTTACTTTGCTGTGTGCAAAACAAACCACAGTTCTCTTTCTCCTCCGTGCAATGCTTTCTAAGAATTTTCGAAAGTCATACTACAGTAAACTCAAACTAATGTCTTATGATACGGGTGATTGCTAGAGTGGAATAAACATGGGTAACTACTCATTGGTGCAACTCAAAAAATTTGAGTTGATACAATTACAAAAATTGATTTTTTTTAGTTGAAGTAACTCAAAACATGTTCATAGCAACTCAAGACTTTCAGTTTGAGTCTACTTGAAAGGTAGCAGTTATTGAACTAATTGAATTATTTTGAGTTACCCCAACATGCTTGTTATGCTTACTGAAAACTTTTGGGTGAATCCCATGGACTTTTTTTACAGTGTGATAAGCCTTGGACCCCCCCCTGAAACATTTTTGTCATGCATCTAATACCAAAACAATTCGAAATATCCAGAAATTGCAACAGAAATATTTAACATATCATCAGCTGCAGGTTTTGATGTTGACATCCGTCTTCAGCCAATAATGATTTAATTTCATCATCAGCCATCCTTTTATGCTGAAGGGCTTGTTGCTTTTGAATTTCAGTAAGATGAACAATATTCAATAAACAGTGGTGACGATTACATGAAACCTTCATTTGTAGAATCATCATCTGCTAATAATGGGGTTGGCTTTTTGATTTCAGTACAGTAGTTGATGCATTGTGGATAGTTTCCTGTTAATCTTCAGCCTTGTTTATTCCAGGATCAATGTCAATTCATTTGGAATTTGTGGTGTTAAAAGTCATGTTAATCACACCAAGGTGAAATGACAGAAAACTATTCATTTTCCAGGTTTATCATCTTGCACTAAAAATGACATTGATGCCCAATATCGCTATTTTACAACACTTGATGCTCATGAACTGGATGGTACTTTTTGCATGCAATATTGCCTGTGAGGTCCCGCAAATATTCCCATTTTCACTGAGCAGTGTCAACTGACAAAAGAAAAATTCAGTACACTTAAAGTTTCAAAACAAAATATATATTTAAATTGAAGTACTTGATACTCCAACAACTAATGAAATTTTCAACCATGCTTTGTTCTGAAGTTCTTTGCTTTTATGTTCACAGTGACTTTTGTCCATACATATGGATTTGAATGAACTTCTTCAATGAGCTGTTGAATTTGTTTGTCACTTATTCCCTGTTCTTTTTCCTTTGCCTTTTTTGACTCCTGCCCTAAAATAGTATTTTGTAAAAAATAAATTACATTATTCAAAATGAATTATGTGACCAGAAATACAAAAAATATGAGTTGGTTACTTTTAATGAAAAAAAATTTTATAGAGAAAATTTGGGCAAAAAAACAAAAAATTTTATTTGTATATTCTCATTGCTCATAGAGCAATTGATAATAATCCTAAAAACCCATCAATTTGAAAAAAATTGTGATAATTTCTTTAAAAATTTTATCGATAGGATATCAAACCTATGCTTTAAAGATATTTTTCTTCCATATATGTACAATGAGAATTCAATCTTCTACCATTCAGAAAATTTTATTTCTTGCATTTTCCTTTTTTTCATTTTTTTCATATTAACATTCCTGTGGTTCGATTTAGAGTTATTGATTACATTTCATTCCTTAGTCCAGTGCTGAGTACCGGGAGAAGTTCCAGATTCAGGCTCTCTAAAATGCAGGAAAATAAACTTTCTTAACATTGAAAAATAAACTAAAATACAACTAAGAGAATGTAATTAGTTTCTTATTCAAGGGGGGCAAGCACTGGAAAAACTTTGGAGTTTTTACATCCTATAACACTGAAAAATGAATCTCTACAACAAATATTCCTCAATAGAAGCTTTAAAAATACAGTCTAGAATGATGCCTTCAATTTTCATCATTTATAAATGCAAAAGGTTTTCTTGAAAACCTTTTGAAAAGTTCCCAGCTCTGAGAAAATTGATGAAAAATCACAATTTTCAGCAAAATACTGACTGTCAACCATTATAACAGGAGACAAGATAACTCCATTGCTCAAAATGGCAAATTAATTCAAGATTTCATCCAGGAACTCATGCAAACAATGCCAGATACACTAGAGCTAAATACCACAACAATGATAGCTATAACAATAAGTACTATTTGAATTTCAACAAAAGATTTAATAACCCAGCAGCTGTATCTAATAGGACTGGTCACACCATGAGGGATAATAATCATGCCTGCATAACGGAAAGACAATCAATAATAGATGCACAGAACATAGATGATGAGGAACTTTACACATAATTAATGCTGTATCAGACCCAATATAAAATTTTTCAGGCCCAATGACTGCCCATACACATTCAACACAGCCAATTTCAGTTACTACACATATAGATTAAGATGATGACAATGGTTCAGTAACAAATACTTCAACCAGGCGATTAGGAAATTGAGTTAACATTTTGTCTGAATTCACAGTTATTAGCGATAAAAATTCTCCTGCATCCCCAATGCAAGAACATGTTGAAGAAATTGAAGTTGAGCTGGTAGAATTGCAGAGTGAGCCATCAACACCATGGCAGGAATCCCTGTTTAAACATGGTCTACAATCAATCATAGACATTGAAGAAAAGAAAGAGGATCTGTGCTTTGACAGAAGCTCAATTAAAAAAAGCCACATCTATTGAGTAAGACGAAATTGAGAGCAAAATTGCATCAATCAGCAATCCTCTACACGAACTATGGGTAAGCAAAAGAACACTTATAGCATTGATATAATAGCTAATGCCATAAATTTACAGGACAAAAATATTCTTCCTAAAGGCATTTCTAGGACCAGTAATAGGAGACACATCAATACTGGACATACAGTTCAACTAGTTGGCAGCCAGTAGATAAAATGAAATATAGAATTTTCTATTATGATGGTACTTAAATTGTATTTCATAATTTTGATAAATGGTAGCTATACAATAATAACTTTTCAGACTTGTGGAACAAGTAGGAGTAGTATGTCTTTAGAAGTGCCAAAAAATATGAAATTTGACTTTTCACAAGCAGTGGCCATGGACAGTGAAAGGGTCAAACTGTCACTTTACACCCCCAGAGAAGAATTGGTTCAGCTCCCAGCACATAAATATTTCAAGCCCAAATGAACAGTATGCACAAATACTGGCTTTTTGGGATAAAAGCATTTTGGAAGATCAGGTTATTGTAGAATATATTGATCGAACAACATGATGGACAATAGTTCAAAATATGACTGTTTCAGATGCGTGATTAACAAAAATGGATACTGGAGTCTGTTCTACAAGTCATTCTTTGAATATTGACTTTCATTGATGTTGCAAAGATGTGGGTAAAACTGCAACAGATGTATTTGTGGAAAAGAGTAACATTGCTATATCAGATGGCTGACAGATAGTAAGTGACCTAGGAGACGAGGGAGCATGCTATACTAAAGGAGGTCAGTGTAATAACAAGAAAGGTGTCATTATTTAGGATAGTTGATCATTTTCCAAGATTTTTCCCTACACATTCGAAGGAAACTACACAGGAGTACCAAAAAATCTGGTTATAATTGTGACTGAGTTATCTGATGCCTTTACTCTAGGAGAAATCTCCACACATTGCAAAAAATTCAAAAATACATTTACTACAGAACAAGGTATCACAATTGATATATTGACTACAGAGAAAACACAGAAAAATTTGTCAAAAAAAAATCTGAAACACAAGAAGAAGTGGATTCTACTACTATGAAAGTCCTCAAACAAAGAATGATGTGCAAAATACAATTTTGATCCTATTTGAAGAAAAAACGAAAATGAAGGAAGCTGATCTAACTAGAAAGAAAAATAATTGAGCAAGAAAAGGACAATTTCAGACAAGTTTGATTACAAATTTGTAAGAATACACAACGACACCTTGATACAATATGGCAATCAGTACAATTAGATGCTTCTGCTGGAGCTGGGGCTTTTCTACAGAGAATGAACATTATAGCCAAGTTCACAGGAGATGTATTCAGAAATGTGAACAGCTAAATGCCTCCAAAATTTATGACTACAAGGTAGCCAAGAAATGTTACAAATATCTCTCAGTGGAAATTGAAAACAACATCAAATTTGTAGCACCCAATGATATTGACATTCTCCACTACAGTCCAGAAGTAGATTGTAATAATCATCACATCGGTCTATTCAAAATATATTTGATGTAGGTATCACCAATGGGGGCCACTCATGTCACTAGGGTTCATTATGAAGTCACATGGAAAGGAAACTTCAGTATGTTCCACTTTGACACACCAACTGTCCTTCCTGCTAAAGTGGCCTTGGCTAATCAGAATTTACTGTTTTTTAAGCGGTTTGTACATAAAACACAGCATCTAGAGAAAATACTTAACCATGTAGTTGATCATTTGAAGGGTGTTTCACTTGATCCAACCACCATTTATGAGGCACTAAGCAAATCTTTAGAAGGTTCAGGCCTTGCTCTAGGACATATCATACAGGGGGAAAACACTGCAATGAAAAGTGTTTCTAATACATTGCTCAAAATGCCACTTCAATTGGTCTTTAATGCTTTAATTTACCATAGGAATAATAACCATTGTTGCCCATGGAGGATACCTTTATTTCATGTGAAGAATTTGACACAAAGCTAGGCTGGTATTGCCGAAAGAGGAGAAAACCAGTATTGAGCAGTCCAGGAGTAAAGTGAGACTAAACCTGTAGCAAACCTAGTGCAAGAGCAGAGCAGTATTAAAATTTACTCCTGGTCGGTATTGCTCAAAGAGGAGTGGACTAAAAGCTGAGCAAATGAGGTACAAATATAGCTGATTTAGTCAACTCTTTTAATCCTGATAGGGGTAGTATTAAATCAGTAGTCAGTCCTATTTAGTGTGTGTAACAATGGAGGCTGTTGAGCTTTTGGAAGATTTGGACCACATGGCGCATGAAATTGACATTGCTGATTTTTTGAGAATTCATCACTATTTGGCTGATCGAACAAATTCTTTTGAAGGGTATAATGATCAAGAATTTTATATTCGATATCATTAGGATCCCTCTAAAAAACTTCAGCAATTCATTGCCAAGCTCTTTTTTTTGATCGATTTGAGACTGCATCAGTTTTTTTATTTTCCAGAAATTCAGAATTTCGGGCAATACATTCAACATTAAAAATGTTTCTTCAGAAAAATATGATGATCATTTATTAGCAGACATTATTCAAATTTCAAAATAAAATGCACTGACTCTTCTACAACTACACCACTTTGGTTTTGTACGTTTGTACCCATAATTATTGTTTGTATATTACTCATGCAAGTTCCCACTATATTTCATGCTACACACGTCATTGAGTGTAGTATAAATAGAAATAAGTCTAGTTTAGTCCAGGAGTACCTAATCCAGGATTGCTCTTACTTTGGCAACACAAACCTCATAGTAAATGAGGATCAAACTAGGAGTGAAGTAAAGTCCACATAATCCTTGACTTGATAGTCCTAGTTTGCTCCACTGTTTAATACTGTAGCTCGAAATTGTAATTCATCAGGGATGGGAAAATCATGTGAAATCTGTTTTCATAATAATCATGTTATGTGGGATTGTAAAAGCCAATGCATTCATTGTTCCCAAACAGGACATAGATCTGACCACTGCATTTCAAAAACTTATTCCAACATTCAATGTTTTCTATGAAAGCAGAAAGGTCATACAAGCAGGTATTGCCCCAACCAACAAAGTCGTAATATTCAAAATGGCATTGAGCATAGGCAACTCCAACCCCTAATGAGCATTGATGACCCCGCACTTTACTCCACACTGCCCGCCATAACTAGCCACCCCCAGCATCCTTTAGGAACTATAATGCCAACCACTCATCGCCGTAGTCAAGAGGAGTGCGTCCTCGACTCGGACATCCCCAATTGGTGCACAATATCACCAATTGGGGATGTCCCAATCGAGGACATAAACTCCATAGCCCCCACCCGCTACGCCCTTTTTGAATTAGTCAATCATCCCGGGGCCCAAACTCAACAGAAATATGTCCTTGTCGATATCGATACCCCCAGAACACCTGCAACTGAACTTATAAATCAAATGCACCAAGCTGGGTCCAATTAGCCACCATCAACCATACTTGAGAAACATACCACTCACATCCCAATTACACTCAACAGCAAGCTATTCACCAAAGGTGTGATTGACACTGGTGCTGTCTACTATCTCATTGATTCCAGGATTGCTGAAGTGCTACAGCTAGACATGAAAACCCCACTAGTTCAAGCCAAAGCAGCAAACAATGTTCCTATCCACTTCGTAGGAACCACTTTTGTCACAGTAACAGCCCAAACTACCCAAGAAACCATAATGGTCCATGTCCAACTAGACTGCACAGCAGATGTCCTTCTGGGGAAAAATTTCCTTAGCCAATTCTCAGAATACACCATCAATAACCAAAAGTTCCAAGTCAAATTTGGTAATGTCATACTCCCTTGCGATGGCCTAGAATCCCTTTTGACTCGTGGTGGAACCTATCTGGATGAAAAACTAGAATTACCACCTCGTACGGTAACCAAATTCACTGTCCCCTTGCCCAAATCATACCTACGCATTAACCAACTTGAATTTACCCCAAAAGCCAGACAGAATCCCGAAGTCCATTTTGCTGCTTGCATATCAGAAAACCAAAACAGTTGCATATGCATTTCTGCTTTAAACACACAGGACACCCCCAGACTCTCTACCCTGGTACATGCATTGGCGCAGTTTCAGGCTTTATTCCAAAAGAAAATCCCCCAAACAAACTAACTCCCCCTGCACCTAATCAGTCGAACCGTTTTGATACATTGACATGGTTAAAAGAAAACATCAATTTAACCTCAAGCAACCTCAGGGAAGTCGGGAAAATTCAACTCCTACGCTTTCTATCCAAATACCCCACATTATATGCTAATTCCAAGATGGACATAGGTGGAACCACACTTTTTCACATACCATTGACACCAAGGGCTCCCAACCCATATGCAGACACCTTTTTCGGACATCACCAAAGGAAAAGCAAGTCGTACCACCAGAGGTCGAGCAACTCACATCAGCAGGTGCCATTAGTCAAAGCAATTCCCTATGGTGCACCAACACAGTTTTAGTCCCCAAAAAAGATGGTGGCCATTGTTTATGCATTGACTTCAGGGGCCTATATAAAGTGACCAAAAAAATACATATCCTTTGCCCCCTATAGACGAAATCCTAGACACCCTGCATGGAACGAAATATTTGACATCCCTCGACCAGTCCAATGCATACTATTCCATTCCAATTGCAGAAGGTGACAGAGAAAAAACAGCCTTTAATTGCTCAGCCCGGCAATATCAGTTCAATTATCTCCCCTTTGGCCTCACAAACGCCCCCACCACATTCCAAAGATTAATGAATGTTATCCTTTCGGGATTGCAATGGAACACATGCCTTGTTTACCGCGATTATGTCCTAGTCTTTGCCAAATCCCATGCCCAGATGTTAGAATGCTTAGACAACATTCTCACTCATTTCTCAAAAGCAGGACTAAAACTCAACATACAAAAATGCAAATTTTGCCAGCCCCAAGTGCAATATCTAGGTCACCTTATCTCTCAGCAGGGTATTTCGCCAGACCCAAACAAAGTACAGTCCATTTTTTTACATACCTACACCCCAAAGCTCCAAAGCAGTCCAGTCATTCCCTGGCTTACCCTCTTATTATCACCAATTCATCCCCAATTGCTCCCAAATCTCCAGCCCACTAACAGCATTACTCAAAAAGAATTCCGAATTTTCATGGGGGCCTGAACAACAGAATTCATTCACTAAACTCAAAGAGTTGCTCATTCACGCCCCAATCCTCCAACATCCTGATTTTACAAAATCGTTCATTTTGCAAACTGACACCTCAAAACTTGGAATTGGTGCAATTCTAAGCCAACTGGACAGTAAAGGTCATGACTCCCCCATTGCTTTCAGGAGCTGCACATTGAAACCCACAGAATGCAACTACCCTATAACCGAGTTGGACACCCTTGCCGTAGTTGAGTTCATTAAACACTTTCGCCCCTATCTTTTCCAACAACATGTCATTGTCCACACTGACCATACTGCAGTTCAGGCAGTCCTTCAGAAAGAAAACTCCTCTCTTCACATTGCCCATTGGGGAGTAGCCCTCTCTGGTATTCAACTTGACATCAGGCCTAAGAAAGATACCACAAACCAAAATGCAGATGCCATCTCTCATTTCCCTTTCGACACAGCAAAACAATCATTTGATATTGAACACCTTGAAACCCACCCTGAAATATCAACTATCAATTCTGTTCTCGAAGCCCAAGCCTCTGAGCAGGAGGAACAGCAGAAAAATTTTCCAGAACTCCAATGCACTGATCCAACCATCAAAAAAATCTTATCTAAACTGACCAAAAAACACCCCCTTACAATGATCAAATTCGCAATTCACCACAACATCCTCTTTCATAAAATTAACAAGCAGCCAAAACTATACATCCCAAAATCAAAAATACACGATCTCATTGCATTGCATCATGACAGCAAGTTCACAGGTCATTTTGCCGACAAAAATATTTTTGACCACAAATGAGCCATGATATCGCATGGTACTGCAAAGCTTGCCACCCATGCCAAACCCATAAAGCCCTTCGGCACAGACTACATGCAAATCTTGTCCCAATTCAACCTAAGGGCCTGTTTGATAGAGTCGGTGTTGATTGCATGGGGCTGTTACCACTAACTGAAGCAGGCAACGGATTCATTGTTGTATTCATTGACTATTTCACTAATTATGTTGAGGCTTTTGCGACCCCTGACATAACCGCAGCCACAATCACCAACTTATTTGTAAACAAAATTGTTTGCCGTCATGGCTCCCCAAAAATCATCCATTGTGATCGTGGCTCATATTTCATCTCTGATCTTTTTTCTCGAATAACTAGCTTGTGCAATACTCAGAAAGTTCACACCACTCTGTACCACCCCATTGCCAATAGGGAAGTGGAGCGTTGCAACCAGACCCACCCACCTGCATACCTATGTACATCAATTCAAACCATACTGATTGGGATACTTATTTACCATTTGCTGTTTTTTCGATCAACATTCACAAAAATGATAGCACTTTATACCCCCCCCCCCCTGTTCGAATTGCTTCATGATAGACAACCTAATTTACCAGCGGATGCAGCTTTAAATTTTTTTCCCACATCCTATATGGTTGATCTTGATGATTATGCGCTCCGCATCAAATCTCACTTCACCGAAGCTCTCTCAACCATTCAGAAGAATATACACAAAGCCCAAAACCACTATACAGTACAACAAACATGCTCAGAATATACATTACAAGCTGGGCAATCTCATTTTATATAAAAATCATTCGTGTAAGCAAGAGCTCACTCTAAAATCCTAACCCCCCCCCAAAATGGGCCCTATACAGTCACAAATTTCATATACCCTAATGTTACACTCAAACACACCTTCAAGAATTCCACTTTTATGGTCCATGTAAATGAAACAACCCTTTTCTATCCCGGAGAAGCTCGTACCAAAACCACACCGACCCCTTCTCGCCCTCCAACCCCTTGAACGAGGACATTCAACTTCCGAAGGATGGAAATGTAACGTACATGCTAATGCATTAATGTAAATACATGTTGTACACTATGTGATATTCCTTTATTAATTATAAATTCATTTCATAATCTACCATCTCCAAGGTGTCTGGGATTCACACCCAAACATTCGTATAAATTTATGTGAAGTACTTTATTTTGATCCACTCACACCCCAGTAGCCGCTATTGACCCAATTAAGACGTTCTAATTAATTCACACATCGGCAGCTGGTCCCCTAGAATCTCCAAGAAAGTACACATTCCACGGCTACATTAATTTCCCATGAAAATCGTAAACACACCTGCACATAATAAAGAGTAGAAGCCCCGCCAGACACCAGTCTCAAGTGGAACAGTAGCGACAGTTCCTACAAAACATGTATACACAGAGGAAATAGATACAGAAGCATACACCGAAGCACAGAGGCGTGATTAAGTCCACTGTGGGAAGCAAGCATAAGAGAAGCATAGAAGCATATGGTACCAGGAAAGCTTTGGAAGGCATGACTAAACAAGGGAAGCACAAGAAGCCAGAAGCAAGGATTGGTGGAAAAAGATTTTTGGAAACAGACCTCCTGGGAGCCAAGGGAGTGGCTAAAAAAAGCAGTATTTAAAGAGAAGCAAAGCATGATTCTGTCAGATTTATAAAAGCATATCTTTTTGAAAACGAGATTTCAAAAGTGGTTAAGCGAGATTTGTTTTATTGCAGAGCAAGCGTAATCATATTTTTGGCGATGAGTAAGCAATCGTCGTTATATCCTTTCATTATTATTTTTGTTGTTTTATCATCATCATTTCTAGTGTTGGGTCCTCCTGGACCGTGTAAAGTGTGACTTCAGGATCAAGTAAAAGTATCATTAGAATCTGGGCATTACACCCTTTTTTACATTAACACCTGAATTTTACTTTACATCATAATCTATTTTTGTCATTCTATTTTTGCGTTTTATTTGAATTTTGTTTTACATTGAAGTCGTTTTATCTGCGTTTTAATGTGTGAAATATCCTAAAAATTACCCCTCTTTTCCCAATTTTTTATTATGATAACTTATTTTTGGATATTTTTATGGTAGTTTTAGGCACAGATCAAAAGGCACAACGCCAGGAAATTTTATTTTATGGGCTAAATTATATTCTTTCACACACTTGGTGTGAAACAGTCAAAATGTTTATAAGTCCCAGAATCTCTCCCAGAATGATAATGTCGATAAATTTGCCATATCATGGAGCTATTTTTAAGATTTAATTCTCTATCGGCTGTAATATCATTCTGGGAGGGATTCTAATCCTCTATCGGATGTAATATCATTCTGGGAGGGATCTCTCAACTCTATCGGCTGTAAAAGTTTATTGGAGATTTCAAGAATTATGGATAGAAATGAGTTATGATATGATCGAGTATCATAGAGAGGGACGATGGTTATTGACAACCCGAAGATAGACAGGACAATACGAGTTTTATACTCAGTAGTGAGTTGAAGATAATTATTCAAAAAGTGGACTCTAAATTGACCAGCTGGCAATTTATATGCCGAGGATTTAAGGTTTTGGGGATCCTGATCAACTCCCCTATGTCCAAATTTATTCTTGAGCATTTGAGTCGTTTTATTTGAAATTGTTTTAAAAACGGGTAGCTAAAAAAAAATTCGAAAACTTTAAGATTATAATGTCTGTCAAATGGTTCATTCCACCAATATATTCAATTATTTCTCATTACTCTTCAGTAGGCCTCATTCGGCTATCCAAAACCCCATATTTTTGGCACCTGAAAATATAAAAGCTTTTATTCAAGCAGTAAATTGTTCGCAATTTTGTGGTAGAGATGTCATTGAGCTGGATACCGGAAGCAGACAGAAACTGAGGGTACCTTGTGATGCTTTGGGACTTCTAACAATCTCTACTATGTCAAGTAAGACCTTCATAGTAGACTAGAACTTCTGGGAGAAGGAGTACTTTCAAAGAATATACAGGACAATTTTTCAGCAAGACAACATCATCTTTGGATTTCATATCAAAGTAGATATTACATTGATATTGACCAAATTAGGATATTTAGACCAGGAAAGAGAATTAGCCCGGAAATGATATGATAACTTCCATTACATCTTATCTTGTTGCATTCATGACTTGGAAGTAGTCATAGGGGAAATGAAGGATAAAGCGGAAACTCCTTTGGCAAGAATAAGCCCTACCCCCCCTAAAGTTATTATTCTTGTGGGCCAATGCATTCAAAATTTCTTGGGGTCAATTAAGCTCCTTGGAATTTCACCAATTAATGGATGTAGACGTGCTATATATTGAAGTGGTTCAATATGCAACGCTCGACCCGATAATCTATCCCTTCTCAGATAGGGATTAGTGCAAGATATACAAAATTGTTTCCAATCATTCGCCCACGATACTATCGAACTCGAATTGACTGTCGGTTTGGCTCAAATGTGCCGAGAAACTTCCAAAAATAAAGATAGAGATGAGGAATGGAAGGGAGCATATGAAACGGAGGAAATTTCAGACAACACCTCCACATTTTGCTTCATGATGTGAGGGGAAGCAGTGGCGACTTTTGAGTTAGCTGAAGAACAAGCCCTGGGTAATTTCCATTGCCCGCCACATTTTTCAAATAGAAACATTCAGCCCAAACCTCTGCCTAGGGGTTGGTATCCGTGGATAGAAAGGAAAGTAAAGACTCCAAAGAAAAAGAAAAATTACAATGAAGATGGAGAAATCAAAAACGATTTGGATTTTTATATTTTGGCAGCGCGAGCATTTGCGATACTCATCGGAAAAAAGAGTATAAAAGAAGCAAATTGGCTGAAGGGGGTCCTACAACTATGGAACAATATCAGAGAACAAAATAGGGCCCTCAAAGATCACTATAAGAAGAAAATCAGCCCAGAGATCATATGGACAGTGAAGGATTAACCCCATTCTATATTTTTTGTGGCCACATAGGGCACAAGAATGGGGAGCGTGGGTTCCAGGTTTTACATTGGGAATGTGGGCTACCATTTGGAAAAACAAAGAAGGAGGAATAGAATTTGTAAAATGAATCAGCCAAGATTTGATAAATAACATAGTAACCGAACAAATGGAGGAGCTCTTGGAAAGGTATCGGAAAACGCCCAATCAAAAGTCAATTCAAAATCTTTCTTGGGTGCTGTTGATAAAATGGTTACTGAGATCGTTGGGGAACCCCATGGATGAACAACAAACAAATTTGTGCAATAACCACGTATATTTTATGAATTGAAATTTTTACAATATATTAAACTTCCTAAATATTCACATGGCAGGTCACAGCATGATTTACTGGAATGTGTTGGCATCGATATTTGAAGCAAGGGACTTGTGGGTCTCCTTGAGGTAATGAACATTTGAAACTGTGTGTAAATGGGACAAATCTGATCTGATTCCCTAAGTAGAAGTTGTGGTCCCAGCTAGCCAGGGTCCTGCTGAGACAAATTCTAAGGAACAGACAGTTGATGAGTCCAGTAAAATTAATATTTTATCTATTCCAGGCCAATGTATGTATCAAGAAAATCCTGAAGAAGTATTAATTGCTAATCCCCCTATGGGCAGCACATCCGCAGTCAGGAGTGAGGATGTAATACAGGGAGAAAAATTGATGGAAGCGATAGATCCAGAAACCAAAAAGCAAGAAGATATGGAAATATTGTTGGATCAAATCAAAGAAATGAAACAAAAGATCAAAATGCTGGAAAAAGAGCGATATGGTAAGGAAGCCATAGAATTGGCAAAGCAAATCGAAACAGGCAATGAAAAGGAAGAAACCAGCAAAGAACCATATGTTGAGGTAGTTTGGGAAATTGCAAGTAAAGAAGAAGAGGCTACACAGTTAAATGCTTTGCCTGCTTCGCCTGTCTGTGCTAAGGCTGGTGGATAAAGTGTGGAGAATATAACAAACCCGGAAAAGATTGCAAAAGTTATGCATCAAAAGAGAAAGATGAAACAGCAAAGAATCATGCAACAGGAAAACCAAGCTGATTTGGAAAAGGTTCAGAGTGGAAATTTTTAACAACTGGCAATGAACTGAACAAAGGGTTGAAATATCGGAGGGGCCTGGGAAAACAGGGCCAAGCCTTGAACAAGGCTCTCAAAGAAGGAAAGTATGTCATCGACTATCAGTATGGTAGGGTACCTCTTTCGAGCCCATGAGTACAGAAATATCTAGTGCACATGATTCCAACTTTGGATGAAGTGGTAGCCCTGATGACAATGAAACTCATTAATGGAATCTAGGATGAAGCAGGAATAGAAATAGAAACCATCGGATATTATGAATTGCAATTTCACCTCCTGCAGGCAAACTTACCAGAGAAACTGTGGAACATCTTCAAAGCCCAGCTGGCAGAATGGACATTTACACGACCCCCGTGGAAATCTTATGAAGCTGCCATCTGAGCTTGTGCTTTTTTGTTTATGAAGTTGTAATGGTTGGGCAGAATTGCCCAGAATTTTGCTGGATTCTATTACGGAGCTCACACATTTGTCACAATGAAATTATGCTACCAATTCAATGCAAGGCAAGCCGGACTGGGAAACAATTACCATGCTATGTATGCCTCATGCCAATCTAGGGCAGCGTGACTAGCCCACACTTCAGCAAAAGTGGCACTGAAAGACAAAAAAGATTTGGAACCTAATTATACCAACATGCAGGTCTGGAAGAAGAAAGTCGATAATACAGATCCCTGGATCCAGTTTTGGGAAGTAATCGATCGAACAAGGGCCAGAGAAATATTGGAAGTGGAAAAAGGCATGAAATCAGCAAGGATAGGGTACAAAGTCAGACAGCCCTACAACAGGACTGCAGCTGGGAAGATACCACAGCACTGGGTGAAGAGACTCAGCAAGGGCCATCAGCATAAACAATTGGAATCGCTGGACAAAGATAGAAAAAGAAAACACGAAAGCCATCATCATGAAGAACAAGGGCGAGAAAAATCAATGTCCAAAGAAAAGAAGAGGAAGGGTGACTGCAATGAATCAGAATGCTGCAAATGCGAAGAACACGAAAGCAAAGAAAGAGAAGAAAGAAAGGAAAGATTGAGAGAAAGACAGTGAGAAGTGGAGAAAAGGGAGAAAGATCCCAGAGAAGTTCGAAGATGTCACAGTAGAAAATGAGTGCTGGCATATTTTCATCATGATGACTGCCTGAATGTGTCTTACTCTAGTCAAGCCCCCACCCACTGGATAAGGCTAGGAATGACAAAGTGGCTCAGCCAGGGGCCTCAATGTGTGACCCGAACTCAATGTTACAGGCCCAGCAACAAATTTCCTATTTGTCACCCAATTACCCAGGACTGCCAATGGTAGGTTTTGACTGTTTTAACCACCCTCTTTTTCCAGGTTCGATATTTGCAAGTGCTACAGTGCCACCACACGCACAGTTTCAGTTGGCACGCTTCCCAACATTGCAGGGAGGCCCATATTACCCCCAATTTTCGATCCTGCCTGGAATGCAGATGCTGCCCACCCCACATTGATTTTGCCCATACAAAACATTCAAGGTGAGGAGGCAATGGATATACCCCAACAATCAAGCGCTATAGTGGTGCCACAAAGACCAGCATCGGCAGGCAATCTGAATATATTTCACAGTTAAAACGAGATGTGCCAATCAGGCAGCCTGAGCACGATCACAGCAGCCAGAGGAACAAGTAAATTAATAAGCAAATCTTGACCTTGCTCTCTCTGAAGTCATGGTAGTGTCCTTCGCATATACAACATTTTTCTCTTTTTTAAAATGTATAAATTTTTCGAATTACTATTTCAAGTTCTCATACAGTTGTGCCCATGATCATTTGTACTTGGAGATCAGTGTCCTAAAATTGCCTCTTTTTTAATCATGGTATTATGTTTTCGTTTTTGTTTCTTGTCAGTAACGGACTGGTGCAAATTTTTTTTTCTGGTTCCTCTTTTTGAATTTCAGGTCTTTATTGACTAATTGTGTAACATTTCTAGTGTTTTTGACCTTTTCGTCTCTTTTTTCCTTTCCCAGTGTCCAATCGTCACATATGTATCATTGCATCTCTAACACAACCATTTCAAAAATATTTAATACCTTTCAAACTTCAAAATTTTCAACTCAAATCTTTCATGTGGCAGAAACCATGTTGGGTGTATTAGTTTACTTTTTAATAATGCAGACCTCCTTTAGCAACAAATACCACACAATTTTCGGTCCAAAATCTAGACAGCCAAAGGCCCAGAGGTCTTGCCTTTGGGTCCTCTGACCTATGGTCCTCTAATTATTATGCTTTTTATTAACTAGAGTTCTTTGTTGCTAAAGTAAGTTCACTTTTCAATAAGTAAAGAAAACTTCCAAAATGGTTTGTGTCACACTATTTTGGTTCAAAAATAAAGATGGATGGTGTTGTTTTTGCATAGAAAATTGTTGTCAATGTTTGAGGATGCACGTCGGGATTCATTCATTGTTCATAAAATATTCTTTAGTGAGAAGGCGACATGGCGATGGGCCAACAAGCGTATTTGTTTTTTGTAATTTTCTTCATTGTGATAATTTGCATATCTGCCTAGTGGCGTCCAGGCCAGCAGGAAAAGTTGTGTCATCCAATCGTTTAGAGATAGTGAGTATTTTTACTGGAGAGGCAGCTTGTTCTGTCTCTTGTTTCTTGGTAGGTTTTCAGTTGTACGTTTCCCTCAGGGAAAAGTTGGAGTGGGACTCCCGTGAGTCACTCAAGCCACTTGGGACTCTTAATGCAGGCCTAGGAGGAGGTGTTAGGTGTTTGTGGTGCAGTTCTATTCATATTCTCACTTTGTTTATTGTTTGTTATTTTCTTTAATAATAATTTCATTTCGTATTGGATCTCCCACAAACAGCACTCAGGTAGCAGAGGGCATACACAGACTATATTACAAGAATGATGCACAACATTTTTCCAAGATGCAAAATTGGGAAAACATCTTGAAATAAAAATCAAGATCCCATGGACTGGATTTGTACTATGAATCGTTCGATTCAAAAAAATTTAGTGCCTTCACCACTAGCTGCCTTGGGATATTTGCTAGAAAATGTTTTGTATAATGCTTTACCCAATTTTCTGATTGTCCTTCGAATTTTATTAACAATTCCTATTCCAGTTGTCTTAGCAGAACGTTCTTTTCAGAATTAAAATCGATTGAAATGTATTAACAATCGACTATGACCAAATCTTATGTCAATATTTTGGGCCTCATTTCAATAGGAAATGGTCTCTCCCCTTCATCTTTGAACGGATAGCAAGATTTTCTGCTCAAAAAGGAAGAACAAATGCCAGGTGGTTCATAAGAATTGTGCACTGTTTTTATATATTCTAAGGTAAGTAAAGTGGTGAATCATCTATTACCTGAAAATGACATGGTACATTATAACTATAGAAAAGTATTTGAGGGCCAGTGAATCTGAGTACCCCCAAAGCTGCTAAAACCATCAGTATGGCCCTGATGACAGAAGACCAGTTCCAAAAAATCAGCTTCTTTACAAAGCTGAAGTCAAACCTTTGCCAATGCCCTATGTTAGGGAGTAGTCAAAATTCTATGAGATTGTCCATTTTAAATTGAATTTGGCCATCTAAGTTTCACATTCTTTTGTGCTGCAGTTGCAGTAGGTATGCATGAATGCACTATTCCAAAATCATAGAAAAAAATCTCCAAGAAAAATATTTTGCAAAACATTTGAAAAAAAACAAGAATTTGTCGTCAAGGTTTGCTGATTAGAATTTTTTCGTATGGAGATTAATTGCAAAAGGAATTAAATTAGTGAAATAAATAAAACTATAAACATATAAAAAAGAAACGAAAAGTAAAATAACGTAATGTAATAAAGAGTAAATTAAAAAGTAGAACAAAAGTACTCAAGCTGAAAAAATTAAAAAAAAGCAAAAATTGCTCAACATAAGAAAAATATAAAAGGGGATGAGTCCATAATGGAAACAAAAAACATGCATGTAGATATGTTACTAGTAAACAAAGTGGCATATAAAGCTTTAAGGTTGTGAAAATGCATGCATTAGAGCCATAATGTAAGAAATCTGGGGATTCATGCCCAAATGTGTGACAACTGTCATTCACCAGATCAAAATGAAGGACAAAACAGGCCATGTGTCTCAATGTATACCACCCCCAATCTCCATTATTTCTATTATAAGGATAAATTTTTTGAAAATTCGCTATTGCGAAGCATCAATGTTTTGAGAATTGCTGTATTGAGACTTCGCTTTATTGAAAACCACTTAATTGAGTCTCAAAGGTTTGAGTTTCACCGTTCTGTGTTCTACTGAATAGGAGTGAAACCAGACCCACAATGGGGCATATTTTTTTGCAGCAGTATCTCACATTTCCGACTTTTAGAAGGACTGTTGAGTAAGGTTCTGCAGAGCAACCTGATAGTTTTCTGGATGCAAGGTGTTGCTTCCCAGCTACAGCAGATTAGCTTATGCAGTAGCTAAAGGTTGTGCTTAGTCTGCTGGAGAACAGTTGAACTTTACTTATGGTAAGATCTTTTGAGTGACCTATAGCAATCACTCATGTAAAAGTCTCTTCAGTTGTATATCTGACGTCTTTTTACCTGTGGTGATATCTGAACATAGCATCTGTTGTGGCAAACTTTTCCTCCTACTCAGAGCTTCAGTAAAAATTAGGCTCGGTCTGGGACTTGAACCTGTGACTTTGCAGGTAATGTCTGCATGATCTAACCAACTGAGCCAACAGAGTAATAGGAAAGGCACTATCTTTATGCAACAACTCATAGTTGACATGGCTGCTTTGGGTAATCTCAACACATCTACCAAAAAAACAGTTCCCATCATCTACAGTCCACCCTTCAGTCAAACTACATCGAGAAAATGTGGCTTTCATGGACTTCACCATTTATGTACCTAACTGTCTTTCTGAAACAAAATTGCATCCTCTGCATTTGTACTTACATTCCACCATTTAGCCATTCACCCAAATAGCTTGGGGGTTTCTTGCTCCACATTTTCCTCACTTTTTTTGATGATATTAATAATAATAATTTATAGTGAACTTATGAAGCATTAAAAGCTAATGGAACAACGAATGTATGCTTCCAAAAGTGATACAAAACTACTTTCTGCACCATTTGCAATAAGACTTCCTGATGTCATTCCTGATGAGAAAAGATTAGTCACTCGCTAGAACAAGATTGTGTTAATAACACAATTTAAAATACTAGAGATTATCAGATTTATTATCACATTCATGCAATTATACCATGAGAAGAAAAATAGGATAAAAAATTTCAATTCAATTTTAAAATTTATAGAAGAGATTGATTGAATTTTCGTTGTCTCAGCAATGTCGAACAAAACGATGCTTCTTATCAATAACATATTGCCCCTTTTCTCCAAATGAGATTTGGAACATAAACTGATATATAGGCAGAGTGAAAAAATGGTTTGAAGACCTTTTTAGAAAGCAGTTTTTGTGGAAATAGTTGAAACCAAGCACTGTATTTTTTACATGTGTTTCAACTGATTTCTGTTATTTACTGTAGTGTGGAGTGAAAATCTTTTGGAATGAATGAGTTGAAGTCTGACTTGGGTCAGAGTCCTTGCTTTATAATATTCTTTTATAATCATGACCAGAAATGCACAGCAGGAATTTTTTAGGGGAGACAGGGGCTGGTTTCATCAAAGAGACTTAAGCTCCTGCTGAGCTGCAGCTTAAGCTGTAGCTTAACTCTACATGTTATACCATTGTCGTTAAGCTGCAGCTGAGCTGTAGCTTAACTCATACACACAAAACATATCGGGAAAGTTAAGCTGCAGCTGAGCTGCACCTTAACGGCAATGTTATAACATACTGAGTTAAGCTGCAGCTCAGCTGCAGCTTATATCTCTCGATATGTTTTGTGTGCATGAGTTAAGCTACAGCTGAGCTACAGCTTAATGGCAATGGCATAACATATAGAGTTAAGCTACACCTTGGGCTGCAGCTCAGCTGGAGCTCAAGTCTCTCTGATGAAACTGCTCACTGTTCTTTGGACTTTTTATCAAGGGTGTGTGAGGGTGAGTGACAGACATGCATGGCAAGAATTGGAATGTCCTTGGACTTTCTATCAAGATGCATTCAGCTGGTTGGGGTAGCAGTAAAAAGAAGTTCCCCAGGCTTGTTTTTCACACAAAGTATACATAAAAAACAATCTGAGAAAACTTTCTGAACCAGGATCTGCTCTATGCAATTTGTTTTTTACTTGCAACTAAAATGCACTTTCCTTTCTGCATATGGGATGGATAAAGTCTATGGCTTCAAGAAATAAAACCTTCTACTACAGTATCATGGTTGATTCTCTTGACAGCAACATCAAATCTTTGATGAAACTAATGCTCAAGGTTAAATGCTCCCAGTTGATAGCCCTTTGCATACACAATGGTCCAATGGATTTAAATTTAGAGAATTTTCTGGCCAATGGTCCTCAGCCCAGTCCATAGATTTTTGAGCAGTATGACAAGATGCTACACCTTGCTCATAAGCCTTATCATTGCCAGAAATTCATTTGCACATTTTTTTGCATGATTTTTTTCTATATAAGCATCCTAATCCACTTCCCTTTTCAATGATGACTATTGGCTGAGGGTCTTTGTGCAAACAGCTAACCAAACTATAACTTTTTGTGATAATTTTCGTTTCTGTTGAATGTCACCCTTTGCATCCACTTCAGAATGATTAACTGCCCGCAAATTGTCATTTTGAACATTTGACATCAAGATGATGGTAAACCATTTTTCGTGAGAAAAAGGAATTTTTTTGGCCCAATTTTTACATTTCTTTTTCGATCAAACTGTAAAATTTCACATGCCTTGACTTTTGGGTCAAACTCAACTTTGTTTCCTTTTAAATCTTGTAAGATAGACAGTCACGTATCTTGTTGCATTGTTGCAAGTGCTTATCCAACTGATATTCACAATTTGTGACATAATTTTTGAATGGTGACCTATTAATATGCTTCATTGACTTTTTTGCTATTTAAACTTTTGTTTTGTTTCAACTGACTGCAGTCACTCAGTTGACAATTCAGATCAAATTGGGGTCTAGCAGTTACTGCCTCCATCTACTAGTCTCTGAAACCATGTTTGATCCTGGTGAGTTTATTTCATTTGTGGGTAGGTAGCCAAACAAGTCCTGCTCCATCAGGGAGAATCTTGGCTGTGGAATTTGGCCTCCATTAGCCTGCAAAGCAACGGCAATCACATCTCATATAAGGTGGGCACTTATAAAAATGACAGACCCATAAAGCCTGCCTTTCTGGCTACAGGCAAAGGGGCCCAGGTGTGTTGGCAAAAATTAAAGAAAAAAATCTTTTTCTTCTTGGAATCATTGTTCTTTTTAATCATGAATTTTCTTATTTCATATTCTATGACTTCAAGCTTACTGGCCGGAGTTCAACTAGCATTAATCTTATTTATTTTTCTTGCTTTATGCTTATTAGTCTTCACCATTTTTTAAATATTTGGCAGGTGACTTTTCATGCTGTATTTTGAAATTCTCTGAATTTTTCATGATATGCAACAAAAAAGGATGGCCCTGCTGAACTGGGCCATGCCGAGATCTCTTTTTTCAGTCCACGCTGGGTACTATGTTTGGCAATTGTCCATAATATTTGCATTTTTCAGTAGAGAATATTCCAAATTTTTTGAATTTTCAGAGAACTCACACTTCTGTGGTCAATATAACATTTATTCAGTAACTGAACTAGTCAAAGAACTTGAATTATCAACTATGCAATTAAGAAGTATCTGAGTAAATTCAGTGTTTTTATTGTGGTCAAAGTATTGATAAATCGAGAATAAATTGGAAAGGAGTGCAAAATGGGCATGAACGCAGTTACATCAACGTCAACTAGCTTCAAAGTACATAATCAATGGATTGTTGTTCTGATCATCACAAGTCATCTGCAAAGTTCAACAGAGGGTATGTCTTGAATTTGAAAAGTCATGCAAGACAAAGTAGCTGAGTACTAGTCAAGAGATGTGGACAGAAAGATCATATTTTCCGTTTCTTAAAACTCTGTATGACTAACATATGCATATCATTCAGGTTAAGCAGGATGAGTGTAATTAATGAACATTAAAGTTGTATTGCATCTGGGGAAGTTATATACTCAACCTCAAACACAGTTCTAGGAAACAAAGTGAATTTCAGGAAGTTAAAATGTTTACAATTCTAGTGTTTTGCTGATTCTAGACTGACTTACTTGTGCTAGAAGTAAATTAAAAATTTCATATAAATTGTCAATGGATTTACATATATGAAAAATAAAGAAAAATGTTCAAAACGATGCATGTGGTAATGAATGGAAAGTGCACCAAACATCATCATTGTATTTACGTTATGGTACGGGTACCTCATCATTTCTTCATCAGCTATTCCAGCATTTTCCAACCTTTTTCATTCGATTACATATTTTGATATAATGATAAAAAAGGAATATGGTAATGTAATTGAAGAAAAGGTAAATGCTGACCTTAGAAGTCTATTTCAAAAGGTTCAGTATGCATAAGAATAGGACATAATAAATTTTTTTGTAATTTAGATGAGTGAGTTTTTTGGTAACCAAGACTTTTTCACAATCAAGATCCACTTGATTTTTTTTTGTAATCAGGATGATTACTTTTTCAATGGAGATAATTTCTTGAGCATTAGATCATTAAATTATGTACACAATTTTAATAAATTATTGTATCATTATTTTCAATATTTTTGTGCAAAACTTGAGTGTGCAATGTATGTAATAATTTAATAGGTCATTGGGAACTCCAATGACATTCTCAAGTTGGACATTTGCATCCTGAATTATGACAAAAAAATGAGGTTGCTATTCTCATATTCCATAGGAAGCAGTATGTTTTGTAGCAAACTCCACTTTTCAAAAGTTGTAAGGAAAAAATGATAACAAATGTTTTACCATCTGGAAATTTAAATAAATTTTAAAGTTTCTCGTGCTGAGAATTGATGCCAAAATGGCTAGTACTGAAACTGCTATTGCCAAAATGATGGTGTCAGACTGGAAATTCTGAAACATACCATTTTTTGCAGTATACTGTTGGGGTTTTTTTCTAGTTGAAGATTGTCCACTGTTGAGCAGGACTGGTCAGTATTGCATCAAGAATAAGGATGGCATAGTGCTGACAATTTTGGATAATGATATATGGATTATGTTTAATCAATCAGTTACAAAGCTGTCTTTTTCGTTTTCTGAATTCAAATCAGGTTCTTCACTAAAACTTAATGGGAAATAAACATTCCCAGAATTTCATGTTAAGGTATCTTGCCAATTCCTGAAATACATGTTGGTGAACCGAATAGACCAATTTTGGCAGTATACAGTCAGTTATCGAAATGGAGAGTTGGTGTGGAAAATAAGAACATGCTGAACAATGACAACAACAGCAAGAATACAGTGAACGATGCTTTTGTGCTTATTCAGTCAACTCTGTGCATGGATTGTTGCTTCATAATGGCTGTCAATTTCACTCAATTCTCAAGCAGGTAGTTACATTTTACAAAATTTTTCTAAAATGTCCATACATCCCAGGTACAATATTAGATAATATCACTAGGTAATGACATCCCGACCTTAGCTGTAGTGAAAAGTATGTAACATTCTTATGTAACATTTTGTTGTACCAGAAAATGACAAAATACAAGTACAGCATTGCATTGCACTATCAGTTTCCCAATTATTTAATATAAAATAATTTGATAGTTAGGTCTCTGAACCCCTACAGCCTCATAAAAAGCAAAAAAAGGAATGAGCTTATGTTTCACTTTTTTTTCTACGGGATGCCAACAAGATGAAAATTTGTGAATTTACAGTGTAAAAAAATGTGAGATAATTTCTGGAATGAAAATTTCACAGAGATTCATGTGTACAGGCCTGAAAAATTGCTTACTTTTTTAAAATTTCAACCAGCAAAAATTTGTTACATGTAAAATGATTGATATCCAGGTAGCTATTTGTGATAATGGTCTTTGAGATCCCAGAAAAGAACATGTGAGTTTTTCAATATAATTCTTTATGTTATCAACAATTAGCACTTCTGAGGTCTAGATATTTATTTGTTCATAACATAAAAAATTCAATTGTAGTGATAACATCAATGAAACTGGGAATGGAACGTTATATTCATTCAACAATAATTTGTTCATCAGTTCCGAGGAAAATAAGCCTACAAATCTTGTGAGCATGGTTTGGCAAATGGGCACTGAACCTGGTGGCGATTGTCTTGATAGTTCACCAGTGCAGGGTCCAGGAACAAGACAAGGTCAGTAAGGTTGCAATAAAGAAGGAATATTTTGGGCTAAAAGACTTTTTGATTTAAGGGAAAACATCAACAACAGGAAAAGGTAAAAAACCTTTTTTGTAATTCTTTGTAAGTTAGGCTCAAACTACGGACCTTGTGGCTACTGTTCACATGCACCAACAAACTACAGGACTTTGTTAAGTTCTGAGGCTGATTATACATTTAGTGACCATGGAGCGAGCAAAAGCTGGAAAGAAATGTTGGGCTAAATTGATAAAGTGAAGACAGAATGCAAATCATGATGATACAAGTGGATGTGTGTATGCATTGATTTTATCCATACAAAAATTTATGATGGATTCAATTCGATGATTTGATTTTTGTAGCAGTGTTGTATGTATGTTCATTCTGTGATATAATTGCTGAAAGCTGGAGCATTGAATCTGAATTAACCACACGGAACAAAAAGTTTACTTTTTTGTTTGCAACAGTATCTTCACAGTATCTCATTATAAATTGAAAAATTAATGTCCATAGAATTCATTTCACTTGTCTTTCTGTGATATGGTGGATCAATATTGCCATTATTAGATAATGTGTGATTAATCTTCAACTATAATAACAGTTTTTCAAAAAGCTCCACCATCTCAAACTTTTTGTTACCTTGAACAACGATTAAGTGCTATTGTCAGAATTTCCATTACTTCAAATGTCCCCTTATTGTGAAATTTCCATTACCTCAAACAAGTCATTATCCCAAATAATGATTAGTAGGTGTAGGCATAGACTTCCGACACTTTTAGATATCTAATAACATCAAATAATGATTAGAAGCAAATGCAAACATTCTATTTCATTTCAAAGGTCATTTTCACATTTCTTGGACGTAAGGTGAAGTGTCACTTCTTGCTGCAGGCAACAGCCTGTGTGATGGCAGTCAGCTCGCCAGTTTAGGACTCAGCAGGCAAGTGGTCAAAATTGAGCAACCTTCTATGTTTAGTATAGAAATTTCGATCTGCATTTCAGTGGTATTGCTTACTGCACGAAGTTTAATTTTCTGATGGTTGCAATACATAATTCGAACTAGAAACACTTGTTTAAACCATTCTTTCAGTAAATAATGGCTGTTTTAGGTTCAAATTTCCGATTTCTTGTCCAAAAATTACATGTTTTTTTGATTTTTAGGTCGTTTTTTGTGGAGATAGTATGTTGTTTTTTGTGAAGCTAATATGGTAAGTACTGAACTAAGAATGTCGATCCTGCTTTATGTAATCAGAAAAATTATAGCTGTAATTGACAAGGAGCCCTCAACTTGGTGCAAACCGATACTCAAATGTGGGGACACCACAACTCAAAAAATTGGGAAAATGGCCTTTTGGCGTTTTTTGGGAAAATTTTGGACTACTCTCAGATTTTTTTGGGATCTTCCAAATCTTGCCAACTTTTATTCCTGATTGGAAATTGGTCATTGTATGCATTTTATTACTCTTTAATAAATAGCTGAATTGGCCAATTTTATATTATCCTTCTATATTCTGGTATTCCATTGCATATATGAGGGATATGATGATTATCCAGATCCACAACTTGGATTCTGGATCCATGTACCATCGATCTGATCTTCCTAGTTTTCTTAACTAGGTCTGACGCTGTAGTACATTGAGGTCCAGTCATAAAAACAATATATCCTCTCTGATTCATAATGTTTTTTTTCCACAAATTGCCAAGTTCAACCTGATGAAAACTATTTACTGTATCACACAGGCTTTGTGAAATGGTCATGTTGCAATGTGCAACTTGGGATAGAAGAGTGGTTGCACAGATTAAAATGACAGATAAAAAATGGCCAAAATACATTCCTTTTGTGACATGATGTAAGGGAATCCATATTTCTATCTATTAGAAAAAAAAATCACAAGATTCTTCATCACAAGCTTTGATATCATTGATACAATCAAACTTATCAGCCTGAGTGAGAAAATCCTATGCATCACTATTGTTTTGATCAATGCCATCTGCTTTGCTGGTAGAACCAATTTTGCAATGGCTATGCTGAAAACCTATCATCCGAATTTCTATGACATCAATGTGGTCAAAATCTTAGCTAGTTTATACATTTGAGATAATATGTGTGATAGCATCTAAAACTTTCACAGTTAGTCTTGATCAATTTTTTGTCTTGGTTGCATAAACCTGACTGAAATTTTATGTATGATAATGAAGCATGAATATCAATATATCCCAACTAAATGGCTTGGCCTGGAACCATGTATTCAACGCATATTCTGCATATTGAACATCAAGTGGCAGTAGGACAATCTGGTTCAATATATTTGTCTTGTGAAGGCCTATGTACACTTCTTGGTGGCGAGTGTGAAAAAGTTCTGCTCAGTCTGGCAGTTGAGGTATACTAAGCCACATGCAAAGATTCAGCATAAAAAAGTGGCAGCTTGTATACTTCTTTTATTTGCTGCATTTTGGTCATTAAGGTGAGCTGAATAACTGCATGTATAAAGGATATACTTGTGGACTAGGTCAAACAAATCCTGCCACAGCCCACATCTCTGGCTGGTGTTGGATTTGAAATGATCAATTTTTAATTTTTTAAATCTACAGTTAAAGCAAACATGTCCTTTGGCAGAGCTGCAGAATTCCTCACGAGACCATAAATTTGATTTTCAAGTGCTTAACTCTGCCTCAATGTTTTGTTTTCCAAGCTTTTTACTATAGCCAACATCATGGGAACTCTTCCTAAAGTACCTTCCGCACATACTTTGACAGACACATGAAATCTTGCAAAGGTATACTTTCCATAGCGATATACATGACAATTTGATATCTGTGCAAACTTCTTCCACATAATTTCGATTGATACAGAGGTTGAGATTAATGTGGGTAGCCTTGGAAATTCTCGAAGTATGCATAGGCCTTAACATGCAATGGCAAAATTATGCCATGTTTGACTTATTGATTTAAATAATTGCAGATGCTAGAATGCAAAAAAAAGTTCTAGCCAAACATCTTTTGACTAGGAAACGCAAATTACCTTTAATTCTTCCTGTTGATTATAAAAATCATCTTCACTAATTGTAAGAAGAAGATGATGACTAGCTGAAACATTCTTCTGCTGCTAATCAATGGAATGCCTTCCTGTATGTTGAATCAGCTGCACTGCTTCAATAGGTTTGAAAACAGTAAAAGCTTCAGAATATTATACCAAATAGTGAGTTGACATTTGATAACTTCAATTACCTCAATTACAAATGCTGTACCTCAATTACAAATGCTGTAATTACAAAAAAGGTATATCACAATTAGGATAATTAGTTTTAATGTAAAAATTTTTCACTTCTGGCATTTCCGATAATTCTAACAAGTGTTTCTTGCAGAACTCTTCTAGGTCAAATCTGACAATCAACCAACTGATTTAGAACAAAATGTTGATAAGCCAAGCTATGAACAAAGCTTTGGTGTAGGACTTTGTCTCGCAAAATTGCCAATAAAAATTCAATACACCCAATAATGCAAGGTTTTCAAGAGAAACTAAAAAAATTAAATATCTACACTAATTTCAAATTGATAGATAACATCACTTTGTGATGGAATCATTAACCTGTTCATGGAATACAATATATCTCTGAGGAGAAGTAAGTTTGATACAGCTTTATAGATTGGGATCTCTCACCTCAAATGAGCTGTTCATGTCTCACTTCAAAAGACCACTGTTTTATCTAAGCATCATGCTAGTTCCATCATTGATAGAATTTAAAATTCTCTTCAGATCAATTCTTTAAAACAAAAAAATTGATAATCAACCTAATGTTTTTGCCTTGGCTCTTCAGATTTTCGGTGAAGCCTAAAAGTATGTTGTGGCTGCTTATCTTGACATGTAGAATAAATGATTCAGTCAATCAATCAATCAATCAATATAGAATCAATCAATCAATATAGAATTCCATTACAATCAACAATTTTGGTTGATCTAATCAAATATTTCCGTTGATCTATGAATTTAGCTGCCTATATTAGTCTAAATCCACTGCATGGTGGATACTCAAGTATAGACAAAGTACCCTGAATGTCTGTATATAAAATATACCACAGACCTTGGAGCAAGTTGTGGGGGGGGGTGGTTAACACTACACTGTAAAGTCATATTAAAGCTCAAACCTGGGCTAGAATGCAGGATGTGGTCTGCTGAATAAAGTGAAGTAGCATTGAGTATAACACCTAAATTAATCATAAATGATTCGAAAAACAAAATTAAATTGACAGGCATGAGTACCAGAATCCAAGAAAAATAATTGTACAGGGAAAACCCAGAAAAGGCAAGAAATGGCTTACAGGCGAAACAAAGTGTCCAAAGAGCCCAAGTGAAGCCACATGGGTGTATGCTAGGCGCTTATTCCATAAATTTAGTTATAAGTTGTTTTTTCCCTTTAAGAAGTCAGTATTTTTTTTTCTTATAAGGTTGAGATTTTTTTTTAATAGTTTATTCGGAGAAAAAAAAACAAAACAGCACTCATGCACCTTAAAACCAGGAGAAAAAAAGAAAAAGGAAACATTATTCGTAAAATGATATTTTTTATTGACTTTGTATGGCCTCAGTGGCCGTATTCATATATTTTATACATTTTATACTTCACACAGATAGCTTTTGATAAAACTCATACTTACATTCAGTTTATTATTTCGTTTGAATATTTTTGCCTGTGTTTTGACTGAATTTATCCAGGCTGAATGGTTTGGTATTTTACCACTTTTTCTTGTTTTATAAATAAAAAACTTGGCCATAATCAGTAGTACATTAATTATTTGAAGTTCTAGCGGATCATACCCATTTAATATTCCAAAGATTACATCCACTCGTGAGACTTTTATTGGTATTAGTATTTCTACTTTAAGTGAGTCCTCAAACTGCTTCCAAAACAAGCTATTTGTCTTACATTCAAACAACGTGTGTAGTATATCATCATTTTGGTTGTCGTCGCAAAGGTTGCATCTACTTGATTCACTGATTTTATACTTATGCAGTAAATTTTGTGTCACCAAAATATTATGCAGAATTTTGAATTGAAATTGATTATATTTATTGATTAATTCAAGATTATATAAATTTTTCCAAATGTTCTCAAAGTTTATAAGTTTGGTGGCATTTAGTTCTGACATCCATGCCTTTTCACCTGTTGGAGTTTCCAGCTTTGCCTTTATCATGCACTCTTTGATCTGCTCTAAATCCTTCTTATCCCATACTTGAACTTCAAACTCACATTCACTCTTTGAATTGTAAGTTTTGACCAATTGTTTCCAATTTTTTGGAATTGAGCTGATTACCTTTGCATAATCAAACCAGGAAATTTTACATCCCTTTATCATCATATCATCATACTTCTCTAAATTGCATTTTTCATCAAACCAGTGGAACATATAGTTGAACTGTGTGCCCTGAAGTGATTTTATAAACAAGGATTTCTTGCCACCTATCACAAATCTGTTATTATTTATTTCTTGTACCATTACTTGACATGGGGTGATGATATCATAAATGTTACTACTCAGGACATATTTCACTGTTTCGAGAACTTGATTATAGAATGGTGGAACACTAACAGCCAGAAGGCTCGTGCAGAAATTTGATTGTATTACATTTTCCAGGCTGCTAATTCGTTCAAGGTTTTTTACTCCAATTTGGCACCATTTGCCTGGGTTATTCAGCATTCTCAGTAGACATTTTGCTTTGAGTGACATTACTATAGCCTCAATGAATGGCATTTTAATTCCACCATTTATGTACTCTTGTATCATCACTGTCTGTTTGATTTTGGGCTTTGATCCATCCCAAAGAAAATTTTGTAGCATTCCTTTTAGTTTTTTGATAATAATTGGTTCAACTACGAGGTTGATCATACTGTAGGTAAGTTTAGATGATATAAGACAGTTCCAAATCACTATTTTTCGGTAGAAGGTTAAATTTCTTTTTTGCCATTTATCCCATTCTTTTTGGCATTCTATAATTTTTTCACCAAAGTTTTTTTCTAGCATTTTTTCGCCTATCATATGAGAAAAACACTCCTAGTACTTTGATTGTGTCTACTATTTCACACCTTGCGATATACCCCTTCTTTATTTTGTTGTATCCTAGACCAAGCATCTGAGTTTTTGCTATATTGATCTTTAAGCCTGAGGCCTCTGAGAACATTTTAATTAACTTCATAGCATGCAAAAAATCCTGCTCATTTTTTATCAGTAACATAGTGTCATCAGCATACATAGAGACTTTGTTTCTTTGATCATATATATTCAGTCCCTCAAATTCTTTGGAGTCCCTGAGTGATATCGCCATGTATTCCATTGCACATATGAATAGGTATGGTGAGATTGGACATCCTTGTCTTACTCCTCTACTCAACTTGAAAATTTCGGTGCTGTATCCCATATTGGTTACAACAGCCTCAGAGTTTTTGTACAGTGTTTCTATCCAAGAGCAGAACCTTTCCCCCATGTTAAAATTTCTCAGCACTTTAATCATAAAGGTTCTGTCTAGGGAATCAAAAGCCTTTTCTACGTCTAAAGCTACTAGATAGCCCTTTTCTTTTTTGGATTCATAATGTTCAACAATGTCTAAGATATATCTGATATTTTCCCCTATGTATCTATCAGACAGGAAGCCTTTTTGATCTTCATGTATCAACTTTTTGAGACATAATTTCATACGATTTGCTAAAGTTTTAGCAAAGATCTTATAGTCAACATTTGTTAATGATATAGGTCTCCAGTTTGCCAAGTTTTGTGTATCTTTCCCACTTTTTGGCAACAGAGTAATAACACTTCATCTTTGAGATCCTGACACATGCCCCATCTCTAAATTTGATTTCAAGCAGTTTATAAATGGATCCTTTATCAGGTCCCAATAGCCTTTATAAAACTCAACTGTTAAACCATCATCACCTGGTGTTTCCCCATTCTTCATTGTGTCAAGTGTATCCTTCAACTCTCCTTCTGTTATGCCTTTTTCTAGGAAATTTTTTTCCCTATCTGTTACTTTTGGAGTATTGAGTTGCTCAACTGCATTGAAAAATATTCGCTGGCTCTCAGTTTTATTACTGTGACTAGAATATAGATTACTGTAGAATTCATAAATGTATTCTAGTATAGCTTTCGAATTTTCTATAGTGTTACCATTTGTGTCTCTTAGATTGTAGATGGCTTTCTTATAATAATTTCTTTTCTCTAAGTTTAGAAAGTACTTTGAAGGGTTTTCTCCTTGTAAGTTCCATCTAATTTTTGTTTTTTTTATAGAGAATGCTACTTTCTGTTCCATTCTTGTCATTATTTCTGCTTGCAGTTCACTGTATTTGGCCCTTTTTTCAGCATTTTCCAATTCATCTAGACTTGTTTCTAAATCTTGTAACTGCTCTCTGAGTTGCTCTTCCTGCTTTCTTTTCTTTTTTGCAATATTCTTGCAGTAGCATATTGTTTCACTTCGTATTTTGTATTTAACATATTCCCTTTTTGAAACAGCATCAAAGTTGATAGATTTACTTTCTTTCAGTGATATTTCTATGGTATATTTCTGTAGAAATTTGTACTTTTCATCGTTGATAAGTGAGTTGTTAAAAATCCAAAAACCTGGTCCTCTCCTTTTGTGTAGCCTTCCACTTATAGTGAAACAAATTCCATTGTGATCTGAAGGTAATCCAGAGATTACATCACATTTAGTTTTTTCATTTATCAGTTCTTCTGATATGAAAAAATAATCTAATCTTCACTTAATCGATTTATCATGGTTAGACCATGTATATCTCTGTCTGTCAGGATACTGGTGCCTAAATGTGTTGATCAGATCATGCTTGCTTAGTGAATTTATAAGTTTTTGTATAGATCTATTTTTATTTTGACCACCACTATTCTTGTCTATTGTTGGATTCAGTGTGACATTGAAATCTCCTCCTAGAGTTATGGGGTATTTATTTTCTGCAAAAGTTTCTAACTGGTCGAAGAGTTCATCCCAAAATATAAGCTGTTCTTTCTCTGTCACTGGTGCATAAACATTTGCTATGATAAAGATAGAATCATCCGTCTTAAGTTTCATAAGAATATATTTACCTTCTTTATCAGTCTTAACTGTCTCCACTTTGTATGTGAATGAGTTATTTAATAGGATCATGACTCCTCTAGAATTTGACAAGCTATTAGAATATATCTACTTGGCCCACAGCCCCATTCGTTTCTAACGTGGTTCTCAGACAATAATGTAAGGTGAGTTTCCTGAAGAAAAATTATATCATATTTATTGTCTCTACAGAATTGAAAAATGTTTCCTTTTCTTTTCAATATTAATACCTTTTGTGTTTAAAGATAAAAATTTAAGGTTATATGACATATATGACGTTTTACATTTGGGCAGAGTTTTCCTTTATTTTCAATGTGTCAAAAACATATTTTGAGTGGCGATTTAAATGACATTATTGTTATTTGAATTTGTGATACTTTTCATATTTTCATGTTACCATGTTTCTCGGAGATTCATAGGAATAAAGTATAGTTCTAGATAAGATCTAGTGTGTGCCCTCAGTAGGGCTGAAACTACAGGGTGGCCCACTTATCTATTTCCAATTTAAATTTGTTACAAAATTCGAAGTTTTTGTGCAAACACGACAAAAAAAGCCCAATGTTAGTTGTCAAAGGAAAAAAGATGATGATCACTTTTTCATTTTATAATTTGTGTTTTTTCTGTTTCCTGTTGGCAGGATTCTTTTTTTGTTGCTCCCGTTGCTCTTTTGTCAGATCGTCTGTCCAAATCGTGGGGGGCTTTCTGGCTTGATTGAATGTCTTCAAGTTTTTCAAAAAGCCAGCAATTTTTACCTTGGCTTCCATAGTTTTGAAATCAACTTTCACCATAGGCAGTGCCTTTTCACCAAATTTTTTGTTTGGGTAACATTTTGACCAGCTGATCGAAGTACCATCTGCCATAACTTGTGGCACCGCCATTTTTTGTTTGAAAAATTTCTTGATTTGTGTTGCACGAACTGCCACGTTAAACAAATCCAATGGAAAAATGTCTGTAGGAAAATTATAAATCCATATTGCAGTTTTTCGAACAATACGATCAATAATCTCCACTCGATTTTCTAACTTTTTGAAACGTTTTTCAAGATTTTCTTGATCATCTCCAAGTTTTTGGGTATGATCTTGATCTAACCTTCTTTTCAAATTTGTGCGCTCCATAATCGAATTTAAATCGTAACCTTTCTAATAAATGTTATATAATATGGTTTAAAACTTGCGGCCAAATAGTGACCAATATAGAGAAAGAAAAAACTCTGCCCAATATGCAATTTACAGGCAAACAATGACTAAAAACATGCAAATTTTTATAGAAGAATAAGCGATAAACAACAAATGACTGACCGCTGGAAAATGTTTTCAATCCAATGCAAATTTCAAGTCAGTATTTTAAAATGTGGTTTACAGATTGTAGTTTACACTCTGATGTTTGCTAACTATGTGTTATTCATAAATGCAGATAAATGGGGGGCAGGGTCAGGGAAATCCTCCTACCTGAGACTCTGGACGGTTGAGCCAGATTTTGTGATCAAACAAAAAGCTTATTGTTGCATGTAGTAAAACAACCAACTTCTGGAATTGGTCACTAATTTCTGGAACAGTAAATGAATCAACATTATGTTCAAACTCAAGATCTGAAAAATTTTAGGATGGGATTTTAACTCACTCCAAACGCATCCTTGAGAGCAGGATTTTCATGATGACAGACAGGATTGAAGTCCAACAAGTGAGTATAACCATAGTTTGGTTGAATTCTTTCAGGTAAATTCTACCATGGACCAAGCATAATAGATGCACCATCCAATGTTAACATAACTATCTGTTGCTTTTTGACGCCAATATTTTCCAGCTGTTGTTTCTGCATCACAGTATTCACGCCATGATGTTCTTTGCTGGATTTTGAAGATGGTCAAATATAAAAGTAAATATTTATTGGTGTTAAAATCAGTTGATTTCTCAACATGCAAGCAGAATGCTGGGCAATTTTTGAATTTGTGCATGGCGTTCAGTTGATAATTTATAAGCAAATGGTGTTCAGTTCATAATTTATATAACTATCAGTTACATCATTCCAATTTTGAAATCCTCCCAATATGCAAATTTGATAATGAATGCAGATAATCGGTTTTATTGATGCACATTTCCATTTGCATAGCTGCTGGTACATTCAATATGAGTCCTTTTGTTTCAGATTCTGAATTCAGGTTTGCATTGTTTGTTGCTTTTATCAATATTTTCATTGAGGAGCAATTAATGAATTTTCCCTGTGTTTCTTACTCCTAGCATGTCCCTAAAATGTTTTTTTTAATTTCATTGAGACAATAATTTTCCTAAAGCCCAGTCATTCTTTCCACTGGAAAGATTCATTTCACAAATTAGACATTCAACTTCATCATCTGAATGGTCAGCAGGACCATTGAAAATGCGGAAAAAATCATCAATTTTCAAACTTTGCCTTACTGCAGCTGTGTGAATTGGTTTTAGACAGAATCAGTGATTTTATAAAACTTAACGAATGAAACTACCTGAAATATTCCATTTTGAGATATTGTTTATTTTCAACTTACCATACTGTAACTTCAACCTCTCTGAAATCATGTCCTAATCAAAATTTGATCAATTTCTAATCATGGATCAGTTCTCAGAACATTAATAATACCATCTGTCTATGCTTGATGATGAAATACACTGAGTAAGAAAAACTTCAATATGAAATTGGCTCGAAAATAAGTTATTGAATATAGTTTGTATGCTGGCAGGGTGCAAGATGCAGAGACCATGGCTTCTGCTTTGTATAATGCATATCTCATTATACAAAGCAGAAGTCAAAGACACAAGTTTTGAAATAGTCAATGTGTACATGTAAGATATTGGGAAGTTTTGCTTGGATTTGAAAAAAACAGAGAGGAAGTGAGTACAGGGTATGGGGGACATTCATTGGCGTGCAGTGTTCTAATGAAATCCTACCCACCAAATGTTCCCCTGGTTATCAGGGTGCCATCAAAAATTTTCTTTCCAAAATGCAACAACTTGGATATCACTCCAAAGTCCTTGCAACAAGCACAATTTTTATGCTGAAAATCATAACAACATGTAATGCTTCAATACATCTTCTAATCAAGTTTTGTGAATTTAAAAAAAAGCAAAATCACTAATAATGCCTACATGCACACATACATTGAAATAATGAGATTATGGTACTTTGTGTCAGGTTTTTGATCTGATGGACGGACATTCTTATACAGCAAACATTGTACTAATATTAGATGACCAGGTGAGGGGGGAGGACATGTGGCTGGGAATCAGTCCAGATTTGAATCCCACTGGGAGAAATTGTTAAAATCCAGTGGAATGTTTGATGCATCTGGAGATTGGTCAAGGATGTTACTGGACGAAAATATTTCCAAAAAATTTGCCTCTCATTTTGACTGAATCAGAATATGATGTTTCACTTCTTCAAAACTCTTTCTGTTCATTGTCAAAATGTTTTATACAGGTTAGGAAGGCAAATGGTGGTGAAACTGATTATTGATTTATCTAAACTCATGTTTTTTTGTTGATTTCTGGGTAGCTTCTGTTCTTAACCTACAAATTGAGGCAGGTTCAGTATTTCCAATTGGAAAATAATTCACAAAATGGGAGAATTGAATTCTCTACACATAAGTATATGATATTTATTTGTTGCTTATACCCATACACCTGCAGGGGTGTCTCCAATCATCA
Organism: Romanomermis culicivorax; assembly: GCA_963922205.1. Classification (NCBI taxonomy): domain Eukaryota; kingdom Metazoa; phylum Nematoda; class Enoplea; order Mermithida; family Mermithidae; genus Romanomermis; species Romanomermis culicivorax. The sequence continues at coordinate 110,476 of CAWUHX010000034.1, forward strand.
TGCAACACCCTACATGCTCATCTCCACTCATATTGTCATTATCTTGAAAGGCTTCTAAATCATAATAGAAGATGAGTGCAATAGTGCTAAAATATAGTCAATAGTAATTGACAATTTGGAGCATATATAACTATTATGGGGACAACTTTTTTGGAATGTTTTGATGACATTTGACTCTTTCCAATTTTCATTCTTCTTTAATGCCTGGACTTGACTAAATGCACATTCATCCCCATTAGCTTGATACTAAGCTCCACCCACTACCATAGCTGTTAGCTAGAAAAAACCCTTCTTTCTCATTTGTTCATTTATGCTTACACTGTTAGCTTTTCTATTTTGAGTCAAGATGCCTTTACCTATGATTTGTAATAGAGCCTCCATACCTTCCCTTAGTTCTCTCTGCTCTAGCAAGCAGTGTGCCTCTAATCGGTCATCTCATCGTACTTCAATTGGATGTTCAAGAAAGTCTGATAGCTGCTATCATCATAGTCAGTGCAGCAACAGTAATTTTGGCCAAAAATCATGTCGTACATCGTCATCTTCTTCATCATCTTCTTCACCTTCAAATTCATAAAGTAGATCGAGATCACCCATTCATACAATAATATACCAATTCCTAATTGTCCCATGGCCTTATCACCCCTAATGGATGAGGACATCAAGTCCTACATTGAAAGAGACAAAAAATGGCTGATTAAAAAAGATGACCATTGTCAAATTTTTCACCAACGACCCTAGAGTGTGGCTTCCCCCTCATGGCACTTTTCAATGAGAAGGAACGCTGGTCCTTTGAACCAAAATTCATGATGAATGCTGTTAAACACAGTTTACATCAGCTCAGCTATATTCTACAGAATGTAGTTACGAAATTCTGCAAGGTTTGGGCATCAAATCCCACCTGCTCCCCGGGATTTCGAGCAGTTCAATCCCTACTGAGGAGGCCAACAGTCAGAAGATGGATGCAAGAATTATGCTTTGCCCTCCTCCACTTTTCAGGAAATTGTGCAACAACTTAGCAGCACACTCTGGGGCCAAGACCCCTGTAACAGATCCTTATTTGGAAAATGAAGAGATCATGGCAGTAGTGCTGTAAAAGGTAGAATTTACAATAGAATATGTGTTGGCATTGGTGATCATTTTAGCTCCATAGTGATATTTGGTACCAATGATAACACTCAGGTATCGATATAGGAGTAGTAATCATAAAGTTTTGTTCCATGCTATCAGCTTTGAGATTGAATTTTTGCACAAAGATGTGGGTTCTTCAATTAAGTACAAAATGTATATGTATGTATACAGTCTAATTAATTCCTTCCTTCTGAGGTGTTTTCCTCTTTGATAATCTGAATCCAAAAATATTAACTAAAAATTTAGAGTTTTTACCGTGTCTGACTGTGTATCAGGGCCCTGACCTCAACATATTAGGTTTATTTGGTCAGCAACACGAGTTATATTAGTATAAATCGGTTGATATGACAGTTATTTTGGCAGGATTAGTAATATATTATATGTTAGGTTGCTAGTAATAGTAATTGCCGAAGCAATATAGTAGTAGTCTTCTAGAAGTCTTGTAATTGTAAACGAGAAAAACAAATGTGTTGATATTATAGATATAACTTGTACTTATGAAAATGGAACTAGATCTTTGATACAGGCCCGACTTAGGGAACCAGAGGCACAGGCATTTCAATACTGATGCCATTGTGGTTGGTGCCTTGGAATCATGGGATGATTTCAATGACAAAGCTGTGCACCATCTGGGCATATCTCATAGATACCTAAAGCTTATCAAAAAATTAATCATCAGAGACCATATAACATTCCAAGAACATCCATTGGCGACATGTCCCAATCTGATCACAATGTCTATTTACTTTTTTTAAATGATTTTATTGGTATTTATTTTAACTTTGATTCTTGTTTATTCTGCTTTTTAACTCTTTCCGTCTTTGTATTTTCCAGCCACTAGTCTGGTTTTTATCCAAAGTTTCCTTTATAGAACCTAATTTTTATCAGTTTTATTTGAAAACTTTTGTGTCTTAATTTTTTTGGCAATCGGGCAACACTTCGAGGAACTCAAACATCTGATCAATATATTGGATTCAGGCAAATCAGCACTCTCTTCGCTGAGGATGTTCCTCAATTCCTGCAGTTTTTATTGGCTGCAATATTCAAAAAACCAAGCTATGTTCACCCCAAACACGAAAATGCACCCATGCCAGAATATTTTCCCAATGAGAAACAAGGCAACACCAAACCAATGGACTTCAAGACAATGGTTTGCCATCTGATGATAAACAAAATGCCGTCAAAAAACGACTTTGTACACTTTTGGCTGCTTCAGGATTCCCAAATCAGGTTCCTGGAAAGTTGGGAAGATTTTTGCAGCACTAATTGATATCCTGGCAAAGTGTTTCTGACCTCTATCATCTCTTGTTGATGCCCAATTTCTATGTTCCATCCTGTGTTAAAAAAATTTCCGTAGTGTTTGGTGTTGTAGATGCATTGGACAAAGCCTGAATCACTGAGTTTTTATCTAATTGGGAAAAAGCCATTGATTGGCTGCAAATCAGTCTGAAATTCTACAGAAATTGAAATTTCACCATAAGATCACCAATTGACGATACTCTAGATCAAAATCAGGCCATAGCGGGCACCCTATCATCTCAATCTAAAATGCTTCAAAATTGTTTTTTCGTCGATTTATTCAAAGAAGTCCGTCAAACTAGTGATACAGGCCATACTTTTCTGGCCAAAGTTGGTGTCTATCTGAATGAGATGAGGAGAAATGTTTGGCCATCGCCCTAGCCAATCATAAATTCTGCATATTGAGATTTTTTATGATAAAATCAAGAAAATGATATTCCATTTGTATTTTATATAGTTTTTCAAGATGTTAAATTCTAGATAAAGAGTAGTAGTATTGGTAAGCAGGCATCGATTGTAGGTGAAGTCCACATATCTTTTATCATGGAGCAAAAATCATTTATTTTGCTGATAATAAATTTGCTGTCACTTATATTCTAAAATCAGTGAAATTAAATTACAATTAGCAACAATAATCTGCCGTCTTATGATTGAACAAATTTCTGGCATCAGAGTTCTTCTAAAAACCTTCAGATGAAATTGTATATTCTGGATTCAAATAATTGATCTTGTGCCTAAAACAGTTGTCACTGATTGTGGCATGAGGTTGGTATTCAAAATCTACCCTGTCATTTGTATTTGAGCCAAACTATAATAAATTCACAACTGAAAGTTTTCGACTCTAAGTGAAAATATTAACCTTCCAAATCTTTTACAGATTTTGTTCCATCCATGCACTATATTTTTGTCTTTTCCCACAAATTTTGAGCTGTAACATTTGTAACATATACTGATTTTCTTAACCTAGTTTATACTCACTTTTTCCACTCTAATCTTTCCTGTTAGTGAACTACGGCCTTATAGATTGTTTGACAGTCCGTACATTGATTAATTTACAACCCTTGTAGTACCAATCAAGGCAAATTAATTCATTGCAGTTGAAGTATAAACCCATTTTTTGTTTTACCTGTGATGCATGCTTGTATTTGATCTGTTTCCATGAATGGCCTGATCTCATGTCCATGAGTTTGTTCCTATAGCTGAAGTGAGTGTCTTTGAAATGTGGATTTGCCTCAACAATAAATTTTATACTCACCACATATTACAGAATATTTCATCATGGCTCATTGAGTCCAAAACTTTAACAACTTTCTGTGCAAAAATATAACTCAATTTTAGGGTGCATATCTCACTTATTCTATTTATTTTATAGCCTTTTGAAAATTTTTAAATAAATGCACCAAATTCATCTTTTTCATTGAATTTTGGTTTCATTTATAAAATTATATTTTTGAATTTGTGAATCTCCAAGAGGATAGTCGCCAACCTATCAGAAAATATGAAATTATTGAGAATATTTCAGCACGTCATTGTGCATATTATATCCTTTTAATGTGTTGTAAATATTTGATTGTATTGTTGTAAATATCTTATTGTATTGTAAATATTTCATTGCTTTATTGCATGTTTTTGAGAATATTGTATTTTTTTGTGCTGTTGTCGCAGGTTTCGTATTCTGTATATATTTGCTTCCTCATCTCTTCTTCTATCCAGGAGCACATTGTTTTCCTATTCTTTACAATTAATTGATGGCAATTATGGGCGCAACATACCAATTATTTCTTCACTTTTGATCACTTTTTCACGAATGATTGCTATTATATGTAGCAAAGATTCAAAATGAAAGGGTTACAGTGAGGTCTTGATTTTAACATTATGTACAACCCAAAAATTTTGTTATCTTTGCAACTGTTAAAAACAATAAAAATTTTATGCCTGATAATCTATGGACTATTATGCATAAAAATTTGACAGGTATGGTCATAACAAAGAATCAAATTCAGCTCATATCATACATTCAACACCAGAAAAAGGTAAACCTTTATCTATTTATCCTATCAATTTATACTGGAAGCTGTCAGAGGCATCAATAATTAGTCCTAAAATAGAGAAACTACAAACATTTTTATATTTTCTTCACATTTATTATGTTTCCTTTGTCATTTCTAGCCATTCCTAAACACTCAAACATTTGCGCACAGGCACTTAAATGTCAATTTTAATTAAAATTTAACTGATGTGGTGTGAATGGTACTGTCAGAGTACCACGAGGGATTCTAATTTCTGTGACCTCCAAATCTTAAAACCTCAAAAAGACCTATGATTGAAGCCTTCAACTGTTTTAGCTAACAATAAGCAAATTAAAATCCTTCTACTTACATTTCCAGAAAATACAGGGTTTAATGGTGTTAATTCTGTCTTCAATAATATGCAATGCTGCCAATTCTGTGCATCTGATAGAGTACATCTCAGATTATTTCCCAACATTTGTTTAATAACCTCTATATTTTATAAACTAATTCATCTGGCATACTTTCAAGTTGTAGTGGCAGTTTTCAGTCATATCAATCCGACAAAAAAAATTTTTTTGTAGATTTCTAAGCAGAAGTCCCAATAATTTGTGAGATATTTTTCCTGCAATAGAAAAGTCGATCTGTACAGCAGCAATTACTTCAACACAAACACTGTTTCTAAAAATTTCAGGAGGGGTGTTGAACACTGAATTATCTTCCAAAGTTTTCAACAAATCATTAGGATGGCACAAACTGTCAAGTGCAATCCAGGTTACCAGCTATTATAACGTAAATCAGATAATGATTACTAAACTTGTTTGTGCAAAATTATGCTCCCAAAGTCCAACTAATTTTCCCTGAATATTTTGACTACTTCTTATCAGTAATGACCTGTCGTATTTTGACCACCACTTGTTTTGGCTAGGTTTTTAACTTGTTTTACTTCGTGTATATATAGCATGAGGTTATATGAATTGGGATATTTTTTTGATGTTAGTTATAGTTGTTTGTTGTTGATTGGTCCCTTGACATTCAACATTTCACTAATACTTTTATATTATTATGTTGTCCTTAATTTTTAATGCTTACAATAAACACTGTTTAATGTTGTCAGTTGCTAGTAAGTCATTAGTCTTTTTTTACAAGCTAAGTACTGTGTGCTTTGGTGTTTCTGTTGTAGTGTGTTTCTGCCGATTTTTCAGGATTTTTTAATAGTTTGTCAAATTCCTAAAAACGTCCGCTAGTACAACAGGTCGACCATGCCCAACTTGGCTCAGCACGATGGTTACTGTAGAAGATCGATTTTGTGAATTAGTCAGTGAATTTTGGTGTGTCTGGTCTTATTATTCTTATTTTCCCCTCAACATTAGCCATTGTATTCTTCATAATAGTAAGTCGAAACGTTTTTGGAAGGGGTGATTCATAGGTAAGTTTTATAAATAAATATTTAGTTAGAAAATAGTTCTATTTGTGTACTAAGTGTGTGTCTCCTTGTCTGGCTAGTTTTAGTCAGGCATTCTAGGGTAAGCAGTATTCTTTTAATGGACTTCTCGCCCCTGAGTGAGGAGTTATTCCAGGGTTTAGGGCAGGTGCAGGGTAGCACTGGCATCAAGTTTGATCCCTGGCTATCTCTCATGCATAATAAATCCCCTTATGGATTTACTATTCTTCCTCCAACCCCATGGATCAAGGAGGCAAGAAACCAGTCAGAGAGCCGCCCAAAAACCAATCAATTTTTTAAAATACAACATTTCTGATTGAGGAGTTGAGAAGTTTTAGTGTGACCAGCCGGGCATATTTGAACAGCTGACAGATTCTCTTGATTGCTGGGCAAATTTACTGTCATTTTTTGTATTGAGCTGAATTTTGTTTTTTTTTTCTTCAAAATCTCGGATTTAATTTCTTTGTCTTAATTGAATTGGGCTTCATTGGAAATCAAAAGGTTTCTTGTTATTTGTTTAATTAAAACCTGGAATTTTAATTCATTGTGCTTGAACTGATTCGTTTTGTTGTCAAGAATTCATTAATTTCTTTTTATCTATTGTCAATCAGAGTCTCGGATATTTATTCTGTGGATTGTATTGAATATGGGTCAAATCGAGTGAAAAATTTGGAACTAGTGAATACACGTCTTTTAGACATTGTTGAAAAAGCAAAAGCAGATTTTGAATGTTTCAGTCATACTGGGTCACAGACTTAGCCTAAAACTATGTCTGGTAAAGATGATGCTAAGGATAAAGCTTTGGGAAATGCTGCAAAAAAGGCTATGGAGGAAGCCACTAAGCCTGTCAAAGACATGCATGAAAATTTGAAATTGTCAGTTGAAGAAACAGAAGGCAATAATGAAGCTCTTATGACATGCACAAAATTGCTTAGTTGGAAACAAATATGATTGATTCAGCACTTGTTATATTGCATGACCTTAAGAGAAATTTGCATATTGTGACTTTTGAGGCAATAGTTGAAGGGTTTGAGGAACTTTATCCTGATGACTGAAAACAAAAAAGGTTGGATCAGTTACAGAGTACATTGATAAGCTCTGAAAATTGGATAGATCAGCGTATTCCATATTGGTAGATGGAGCATGTGACCAAATTTTGAAACCCATATTTGTTACCAGTGTGAGATAAAATATTTAATAGGGTGTAAAATATCAAAACTTTGTTACTTTGAATAAAGCAGCCAGGTATACTGCATCCCAAATATTTAGGGATGATGCAAATATGAGTTCTGCTTCGACTATTGGCATGAATTCTAAGTCAGATGTGGACAAAAAGTTTCTGACTTGCAAAGCAAATTGAAATACTAGAAGGCATGTTGAAAATGGCCATTGATGGTCTAACCAAGCAACAACAATACAGTGAGCTGCTGAAACCATTCATTTTCAAAAGAATCACATTTGTACAACTGCTCACATATAACCAAGAAAGAGCCAAAACCCATCAATGACATGTTTTGTTTGGACTGGGGTCACACAGTAGAAAACCATGCCATCATTGTTCAGTAAGTGGTCACCAACCAGGCTGCCCCATGGTGTTTTTTTGTTTGTATTAGTTTAGATCTTGACGAAGCTCCATCAGTTTGTGGTGAGCAGGAGCTGGAAGTCAAAAGCAAAATGTACAATTTGTGGAACAAAAATCAGTAGGGGTGGTGCATCAGCCAAAGGTATGACCACAAGCAATATGTTAGGCCATATGAAGAGCAAACACAAAACAATCGATATTAGTGGCAAAGAAAAGAAAGCAAACAGCGAGTCAGAAAAAGTAGTGGTTATCAATTTAGTGAGTTTTTTTTTTATTTCTAGGAATCAAAAAAATTTACATTTTGAATGATGAAGACGCAGACGAATCACCGCTGAAGCAATCTAAGATAGATGACTTATTTCAAAATGGACAAAAATATTCTGGTAAGTGAAGTTCCCAAAGCAGTGTAAAAAGATTTTACCCAAAAAATTACTTATTGCAGGTTGTAACCCAGAGCAATTTGCTATGAAACATGAATTACTCGAACTGATCATTAATGCTGACTTGCCATTTTTACTAGTTGAAAATGAAAGTTTCAAAAAGTTTGTTTCACGTTTAAATCCACGATTTGTAGTACCTTCTGCCAAATATGTGCGAACGAACGAAAAGGTCAAAAAGGGCAAAATCGAGTATTTTTTCACAGAAGGGCAAAAATGAGAGATTGTTTCCTAATCAAAAAAAAAATTCAGCACTTTCCTAAAAGAGTTCTTTAAAAATTTATAGTTTCCTTACTCCTTCTACGAAATTTATAAAAGTTCAATATTGAATTTTGGAATAGATATTTTTTAAATAATAAATTTCTAGAACTGATGATTTTTGAACAGAAAATCTGAATGTTGACACGAAAAAAAATTCCTGGTGCTTGGCTTGGATGGAAAAGTTTATGTTTGCCATCATAGAGGCTCCTTGAGTGGATTTATCATATAATTCGTAATTTCATAGTGATTATGCTCCAGGATATTTGTCAGTTTCAGACTTTTAGAACCTAATTTTCTGAGTTTTAATGAGAAAATGAAGAGGTAACGTGAGGAAATAACATGGACTTTCTTTACATCCCACGATTTCGAGTACTTATAAGCAAGTATAGGGTAGTGTATAAGGTCTCATACTGCATTAGGTATAACATTAGCTTATACAAGGATACGCCAATCTTATGTGGACCATGGTAGCACATATGGTTTATATAGACCAATAATTTTTTTTTTGATAAAAATTTTGTGTGTATTATTTTATAGGATGGGCTTTGTAAAGGTTGATAAATAAACAAACTGTTAATGATAGAAAAAAACTGTTAATGATAGAAAAAATTATTCTATGAAAAAGTGACGTCTATATAGATCGCTTCAGGTAGTTTTCTACACACAAAAAACAAGTATCTAATTAATGAAAGACGTCATTATGGAAAAGGCTGTAGCACATTTTTTAATTCTCTGCTTGCTATCAGTAAATTTCAGGATATTTTTTGTGGTAAGACATAAAATGGTACAGGGTATATGATAAGATGGTCATAAGATCAACATATATCTTATGATTACCTGTATAACATAGGATCCTCGTACATTATCATAAGGTCAATATAGATCTTATGATTTCCTGTATAACATAAGATGTTATACCGGTAATGTTATACATTACAATGCTATAATGTTGTGCAAAGAAGTAACCTTAGATGTTTCATTAACAGTATCATGCACTGTAAAAAAGGTTCATGGGTTCACTCATGTATGGCAAGTGTGTTGGGGTAACTCAGAGTAATTGAATTAGTTGAATAATTACTGATTTTTAAGTAGATTCGAATTGAAAGTTTTGAGTTGTCATTAACAAGTTTGAAGTTACTTCAAATACAAAAAATGATCATTTTTCTGAATTGTAACAATTCGAATTTTCTAAGTTGCACCAATGACTGATGGGCATGTTTATTTCGCTCCTCTAGTAGCAATTATGAGGTAATACTGCGTTTACTGTAGTACGACTTTTGAAAATTCTTGGGCTTTTTATGCATATACATCCGCATCAGTGTTTTTTTGTGCACGGACATTTGTGCCAATTGACACAAGAGGTAAAAAAATTATTATTTTTTACTAGAGACATACTGAAAACTGCGGAGAAGTTTTAGGCCAAAAGTTTGATAAAAAGTTAACATTTAATGCATTAATTTTTTGTAAAAATCGTGCCCGTTGCCCAACCTATGTTTCAGCTGACCATGCCAGTGAGAAAAGAAAAAACTGTGCAACAAAATAGTTCACGAAATCCCAAAAAAAATGGAATTCAGAGACAATTTAAATAGGTCTAGAATTGTTCAGGAAATTCAAACTGATCCGACTTCAAAGTACAAACGAATATCTATGTTTATCTAACAACCATGTGAAAAATAGAGAAAATAAAGTCGAAAATAGTGTTAATTTTCGATCGAAACATTGTACCATTATCAATGATATCGATTTTTCTATTTGAATCAATCAAAGACAAAAAGTAAGAATTTCAGTTTTAAATCCGAATCTGACTGAATGAAGAGAGAATATTCAGAATTCTTTTTTTCACTTATCAGTCTTGACAGCCTATAAGGTTTGCTGCAACGATACTGATACACTGTTCAAAAAGAGACCCTTTGCGTTCGGGTCAAATATACGAATGGGAAACATTATATTCATTGATTCGCCGCAAAGCACTGAAAATTTTTTTGCATTTAAGCCCCTAAAACGTCTAAAAATCAAGGAAATTTAATGTTTGACCAGCCAAAAAATTCGTGCCAATTGGCACAAACGCTCAAAATTTTTTCTGCTATTCCAAATTTTTTTGTGCCAAAAACCATGTTTTGGCACACAAAAAAACACTAATCGGCATAGTTTTTTTTGCACAGGCCAGGTTGCAATCACCGTTTTTTCCCTCCAAGATTTTTTCGATATGAGAACCGAACCCAAACTTTTTTTCTTCATTTTCCACAAAGTTTCCTATTTTTCAAAACCCATATAATGTTGCTACAGATGTTTTTTTATGCATTAGAGGAGCATACCCAAGCATTTTGTTGTATTTGGAGTCAGAAACCTGCAAAAATCAGGAAAAATTGAGAAAATCCTGGTTATGTTAGTTAAAAATGAGCTCATGAAGGATATATTGGTGTTCTACAGGAGCAGGTGAAGCATGTTAACAATACAGTTCTCAGGAATGTATCTGCTCTATTGACATTTCGGTGGTTCCAATTAGAATCATCTAATTTTATTTAGCTCTTGGTCCGGTGCAGAGAGCATAAATTTTTTTGGATTTTCACTTTCTAAAACGCTGGAAAATGAACTTCACAACGTTGAGAAATAAATTAAAATCAAACTGATGAACTGTAATTAATTCCCCATTCTGGCACAAAGTGCCAGAAAAATTTTCGGGTTTTATATTCTGAAATGCTGGAAAATAAATCTCCCCAACAGATATTTATGAACAGAAGTTCTAAAATTGCAGTCTAGAATGATGCCTTCAATTTCAATCTTGAACAAATGCAGAAGTTCAGGTTGCAAACGTTTGAAAAATTCCAAGCATCGAGAGAAAAATTGAGAGAATTGATGAAAAATCTCACATTTGGGCCACATAATGAACTGTAACAATTAGGAAAAGAAACGAGCTAGCTAACTTGATTGATGGAAACTGTTGAGCATTAATTAGTAAGTCAAAGTAGATATGCTAACCGCCCGCCTGATAGAAAATAGTCAAGATTATACCCATGACTGGCAGGAGCCGCCGGAAGATTTCAACCCTTTTAAGTCCATCAAAACGCATCTTTTCAGTTTTGAATTCCTCGAAAATTTTTCCTCAATGAGAACCATACCCAAAACTTTTTCCTCATTTCGAAATCTTTTTCCTCAAAACACCTCATTTGAGAAAAAAACGGTGGTTGCAATGTGCAACTTGAGGAAAAAATTTGATTGCACAGATAAATTTTTGGTTGCTCACTAAAATTGATAAATTTGCTTAAATTTATTGGAAAAATCATCGCAAACTAGTTTTTTGTATTTCTTTCGATCTGCATCAGTTTTAGGCATTTAAAACCCAATTTTCTGAGTTTTGGAGACATAATGAAAAGTTGAAAGTTAACCATCTACTCAGGGATGTACGGGAAGAACTTGTTATGTTACATGACAAAGTTACATGCCTTGAAAATGCTCTTTCCAATCAAGACAAGTCTATTTCGAAAATTCAATGATCCATTGCAGTATGAGTACTATTTTAATGAAACACTGTTTATTTCGAACAAAAGAGTCCTGTTTATTTGGGATGCAATGCTATAGATATTGAATTTTTTATCATTAAGATTCAGCTTAGGATTCTAATTCACTCCACCAGGTTTTGGATTTGCAATCAAATTATATTCCTATTTTTATATTTATATTTTTCCTTTCTAGCCATCAAAAATAGAATTGAACGAAATAGAAAATCATTATTGAATTAATCTTGTTGAAGAAAACGATCCCAATATAAGTCTGTAAATATACAATGCATGTGGGTTTTATTTGAATGTATTTGACAAAGTTAGAAATTTAGTATTAAATTAAACCATTGAGAAAATTTGAAACCAAAATCTTAAGTGCAAGAAATCTCAAATAATTCATACTAATTCTAGAAATTAAGAGCACATTTTATCTACAATCTCATAATTCAGCTTGAATGGTTAAATGTTTCCAGGGAGGGCGTCAATTTGTCATCAATTGTCAATGACATTTATAAAGAAAAGGGTTATAATGGTGTGGAATTCATAAAAACCATTGTTTGCAAAATGTTTGGGGACTTGCTGGCTAAATACAAGAATCGAATTTTACACACATATAGGAATTCTACCCGTCAAACTCGAAAACCACTGGAAGATCTAGATCCTACTGGCATCAAAATTCTCAAGTGTAAAAACATTTTTGGTGCACTATAATCCATGTTTTATTAATAAATTTATATTTATGCATTTTTAGATTTGATTGATGCAGTTTACATGCCGCACCAAGAATGCATCCAGAATGCTTAAAATGGAGCACAAATCAGTCGTTAGATGTTTCACGATGTGGCAGCAGATGTTATTGATGCGTTTAGAGCTCAAGCAAATGCTAATGGAGGACGAAAGCAAGTTTTATGATTAAATAATGTTTATATTGCTCTATGGTAAAAAGAGACAGAGGTTGATGAATCTACATTTCAGCATATATATGGGTTGACAACAGACATACATGGCAAGAATTTTCCAGGGGTAGGGTCCATGGACTTCTTTGCATGGGGGATAGAGGAGGGTGGTGAGCAAAAAAATGTTCTGATAGCCACGTTTTTTGATGTGCTGCATCTTTTGATGTCAATACTTTTCAGGTCTGAAAACATTTTTTAAATTTCGAACAAAAGTGATGACTTTATTTCCAGAAAAATTATCTTATGTGATTATGTACACATGATTTTTGGTCTGAAAGGAAATAGTAAATAATATTGGAATAAGTATGGCATGAAGGGCCAGAAAATTTTCCAATTTTTACCACTTTTGGCATGAATTTAATGCCCTGGATGCTAAACTTTTAAGTTTCACAAAATTCTGCTGCGGGTAGGGAACTTCCTACATTCAACCAGTTCATCTTCGGTATCACCTCTTGTGATCCAATTTTGTTTGCATATTAAATCAACCTCTATTCTGTGGTTTTGGCAGAGAATTTTTGGTATATCATTTTGCAAGATGGTTTGCAAATCGATATGAGAATGTGGTGCACCAACATGAACAACAATTGAATTCAAGCCTCAGATAGCATTCATTCATATCTTGTGGTCTTTCATGGCATAGGGTGGTGCTTAGACCAACAGTTTGGGAAAATAAATATCTAATTTGATGTCATATAACAGTGACTTTCCAGGTGGCCCATATGTTTCAAATAAATCCATTCTTCTTTTGAACTCCTCTGATGTAACCATATTTTGGTAGATATTTGATAAAAATAAAATCCACATAGGGGCGCCAGTTTTGTGCTGAATACTGGGAATGTCATTAAAGCCTAGCACTCACTACACCTAGCACACTTTAGCGCAGAATTCTTCATCATCCTAGGGTTCAATTTTTTCCTTGTACACACTCTGTTTTTTTCTTCAACTTTCTTCCCCTGAACTGATCTGTTGTAAATGTGAAATCTGTTCAAACATATTTAACAGTATTATTCCTATTGATTCTAAGTTAAAAAAGAAATTGGCTAAACATAAATTATTGCTTAGAGCTTCAGCCACAAGACATGAAAAAACAATAAAAAGGATTTACATAATAAATGTACAAAAATTGTTCAGAGTGGTGGAGCATTTGTACCACTAATATTAGTATCTTTATTATCTACACTAGCAACTTTTGTTACATAGAAATTATTATAAAATAAAATTGGTGAGTAAATTTGCAATTACGCCTCACCAGGTTCTTAATAAGCTGAATAAGTCCCATGCTTCTTCTTCTTCCTCTCTAACTGCAAATGAAAAGACAGGTATAGCTTAACAAGTTGACAACCCTGTGATCAGTCTTCCATGCTATTTTCTTTTTCAATTCTGCATCCTCCTTTGAGTAGGATTTGAGGAAATTATAATTCAATAATTCCCTCAGTATGTAATCATACTTGGCAGGACTATCAGACCAGAAAACAAAGAATGGTAGAGGAATCAAGTAGCATAGAATCTCCAATGCAGAAAACTTTGTTGAATCCATAACATGCACATAATTCCTCAGGTCTGCCATTTAATGGTCTCTATCATACTTAGCGATGCCAGTCTCAATTACCTTCCAAGTTGAAATGATTGTAACTGTTTGATAGACCTCTCGAAGAGTTTTGTTCATGTCAAGACCTGCCGTGATATACCATATGACATCTACTGGATCTGTTAATTTAAAGGGTGAAACCCCTTGCAGCATTCCTGTGTGGAATCTGTTGTTCACATCATTGGTCCTATTGACTTGTTGATCCATTCTGTCCATGTCATCTGGATCACTTAAATCCTCCAACTGATTTATTTCCTTTTTGCTTCAGCCAGCTGTTAGCACCTTGGGATAAACCCCACACAGTAAAGTGTGGTTCATAGTTTTAGCGGGATATTCAATATCCACAGGACACAAAAACGCCTGCAAATTAGCTTGAAATTGTGTAGCCCACCTTGCCATCACTCTTCACCTGTCATGTGGTATACCTTGGATAACTGCCTTTTTACAATATCTTTCTCTTCTAGGAAGTTTTGATCATTGATTCCCATTAGGTCTTGAGAATAGACCATATAAAGGCAGAAAGCCAAGGTTTTCACTTGAACCAGTGACATGATATCATGTGGGTATGTTGCCATAACCCCAATCAATTTTCCACAGAACCCATAGTGAAGGAACCCCAGAAACACAGCAATTGAGTAATAGGCATCCAAGCTGGCATACACAATTTTGTTGTCTTTAATCTTGGAAGCCTTTTCTCGCCATTGCCAGTGAAATAACAATATGTGCACACTCAAAAATTTGTTGGAGGACTCTTTCAATACTCATTGAAATACTCTATTATTGACTGCATTCATGGCCTGTACAGCAATATGGAGGAATTTGGCAGCTGCTTTATATTTTCTACATGCTCAAATATTTCAAATCTACAAATTCACCCAAGTCCCTAGCTTTTTTTGTTTTCTCTAGATAAAAACCGAGTGAAAGTATGAGCCAGGCTTAAGGTTTTAGCTGTTCTGCACAAAATACAGGCCTGAACTATATCTGAGACAAGGTGTTTGAATTCTGGACATAGAGTAACCTGCAAAAGTGTCATGGGCTAACTTATACAAAATATAACATTCATTGAAATTCACTTACATATGAATTAGTTTGACAATTTTTTTTTATGGTCAAATAAGTTGGTTTACTGTACCATGTACAGACTGATGTTTCTAATCATCTTTGAATATTGAAATAGCTCCCATCATAGCTGATGCACCTTCTATTGGTATTGCATTATATATTTCATCATTTTGGGGGAATCATAGTTGGCCTAAACAGTTTCATTCCATTCAATGTGCAATCAGTGATAATGCTACTTGTTGATGATTTTCTAAATTTCTTATATAAACCAGCACATTATTCCATGCTAGATTGTCAAGTGAAGAAGCAAGAAAATGAACAACTACACCTCTATGATTATGTTTATCAAGGAGTAGAGAGACAGCATGTGCTAGTTTTTTTATAACCGAGGGATTCTTTCCCAATATTGTTATAATGAAATCAAGGTCATTCGATTTCTGCTGCTTGTTGAGAGTTGAATAAATATATAATGACAGATCTGAAAAGTTGCTGTCTATGCTATGCATTTGCACAGATACCCTGATGTTGTAAATGTTATTGGAAGCTTCCATGACTTTACAATCAATGGCAAATTATTAAGGAACATTTGAATTAAAAAGTTGAAAATTCGATTTTGAATATTTTGGATTCCCTGTAGGAAAAAACACCTGATGTCAATAAATCTAAATTCCAATAGCATTAACAGCTTTGTTTGTACAAATATGTAGAAGAGTCTAGTATTAGTATTGTTTCTGATGAGAATAAATTTGAAATAAATGAGAAAAATAAGAATTCTATTATGTCTCGATGTATCTTCTTTGAATAAAAATAACCTAAATACCCAATTTTCATTTATGCTCAAATGTATAACATTCAATGACTATAATCTCAAAATAAGAAAAAGTGTTTTTATTCCATTTTGAATGTTACCATCCACTTTAAACTTTGTGTCCTTAAGTTATTGATTCATTGGGAAATTTTTTTGCTGTATTTTAGATATAAACTTCAGCTTTGAATTATGACATGCATTGTCGCTTATTGCTACCCTGAATATTTGGTAATTTCAACCCAAATTCTCCATTTTTGATAGTTATGATATAGTTCAGAGGCAGGTCGAGAAGTAAAAATCAATTGCAATGCCAAAGGAGTGATGAAAATGTCATTTATATCAGGTACTTTTCAAGGTGGAAATGAAATTGTTGATGTTGAAGTAACATGTTCCCATTATCGAAAATATGAGATTTGCATAGTTGTATGAAAAAATAATGTTGTTCATTTATGGTAATTTCAGGAACTTTTTCTGTCTAACAGCATGTTTTAAAACTAAAATCTTGATGTTTCAGGACTTATGCATATGGAATAGAGTCAAATTTTATGACTTTTCATTGTGCAGCCAGATATCATTCATAATCATTTTCAAGCACTGCATAGTTTCCCTCTAACCCTTGCACAAACTTGGAGCAGAAAATTTAGATCAGTGATTAGTGTAAAACTATTAGGGGTGTCAAACTGAATGGGCTTCCATGAACAGAATGGCAATGTTGGGCAGCATTCCATCTCAATCTCACTGGTTATTGAACCTTTAAGATTTGAAATTTCATATTTTGAATATATTTTTAATTTTTGAGTGCATATGAATGACACAAAGAAGAGAAAGAAAGGTTTGTATGAAAGAAGATTAAGGTATGTAACAAGTTTTGTTTCATTTAAAAAGGGCATATTGTAATATATTTTATTGATGTAGAGTTTAATTTTCCTCATCATTATCGATGTAGAAAGTAAATAAATGATAGCATTATTCATGATAAACATTTCGGAACTGCAACAAGACATTCTTGCACAGTAGTATAGATTTGTTTTTCACATCTTCAAAATTATATTTTGAAAAGTGGGTGATGTCCTCATAGTCATGTTTGCTGAGTCTAGTCAAATAGGTGAAGGTTATTCTTACTAAATTGAATTTTAATTAGGTGATTTGCTCTCGATCAGATTTTGTAAATCTTCTCATCCTTATTGATTGGAAAACTTTACTGGATTTAGGAATTATGTTGAATTTACTGAGTAGTTGACAGACCATCACTTATCTGTTCATCTCCATGCCACTCATCAACAACCAATCTCATCTTACCCACTCAATCTCATCTTACCCACTACCCTATTCCCGGTTATTTTGTTGTTGTTGTTCTTCTTCTTCATGTTGTAGTAAGACACAGAAAATAATCAAAATATTTCTTTTCTAACTCTATTACAGGATGAAAGAACCTTTCATGCATCTGTCAGGCATGAGCTCTCTGATAAATTCAGCATCGGAGATATCATCCTTATACAAGCCCAGGACTGTTTAAGCAAACAGCTCTCTATAAGTGTACTCTTAGAACTTCATTTAATAAAATTTTGTTAAATCCCATAACATACTTTCCTTGCACAAGACAACATTATTCTGTACAATTTATCACAGAAAAAAAGCAGAAGGAGAAATGTCATTAATGTTTGGTGTCAAGGGAGGAATTCAATGATCACTATATTTCCATTTTAATCTCATTTTTAGTGTCTTATTTAATTCTACTTTATTTTGCTCATTTTAATTTTTACCGTACTTTTACTTCTTTTGACAACATCGGAATTATAGCTTGAAAAATTCCTAATACTTGACGACACTCAATCAAAGCTTTCATGATTGATTACTCTTTATGTATTAAGAATTTCTGCTTTCTAAAAGCTATTCATTCTGGAATAACTTTTGTGATCATTCCTCATTTCTCAACACAGAAGTACACCTATAAACTGTGGACTTTATAGATTCCAGGACAAGTTTTGCTCTAGCCCATTAGGCCAATTCCACTATAATGACAAAATGTGCATAACAAGAAGTACAGTCAATCTGATTTCTTCCAATTCAAGAAACAACTGCTATTGCATAATTTATCAAAGCTTCACAGAGCAATAACAAAAATCTTACCTACAGTAGGACAGCTATACAATTGCAGTAATACCAGGGGGGTCAACATAACTAGCCAATCGAAAATGCTCTGACACCTCCCATTTTAATCCTACAAATATTTGGTACTGAAAACTTCCATGGGAGACATTATCCTAAATTTTCATTTCTTTGTTCTTGGACATGGCATATCTTTTATTACTTTCCTACAACAGTACTACAGATCCCCCTGAAGCCTAACAAGTGATTAGGCTGCCAGGACTGTTATTCCATTTTCCAATTTTCGCTTTATTTGGCCCTATTATTCAGTTCCTTCCTGCACTACTTCATCAAAATTGCATTTTTTAAGCATCCTGGATCTGAAGTAAGGTCCACTCTTTTTGTTTCGGCTAGATATTGCTTACAGTTTACTATACTGCTGGGCCCTTCATTACTTTTGGTATTGTACTCTCAAGGCTTTGAAGTTTTGTAATAAATGCCTGATAATTATAAATATTTTATCTCTTCTTTTTCTGCACCTATAACTCTCTGATCAGTACTGTGGATTCTTCTGGCTCCGAAAACTATGACCCTAGTCTTGTCTCACCTCAAGCAAATTCTCCAATAGAACCTCTCAGATAAACAGAAAGTGAGCCTTTCCAGCAAGCAATGGAACTTGGTAAGCTTAAAGCAAATATCACTGATTCTAAAACTAGGATGTCCCACAAAGAACCAGAAACTTTAATACAAAATGCATTTCAGGATATAGCTATACCTTTGACAAATTGCTTGCAAGAACTCAATTTGAAAATTAAGGACACTCAACAAGCTATTGCTCAGAGTCAGGATGACACTAGAATCACTGCTTCATTTGAATTCTCTTTTTGCTCTAAAAACTCCACCTATGTTTTCTGGTTTGCTAGGTGGGTCAATAGCAGAATGGCCAGAAAAATTAGCTCAATACTTTACATTACAAGGAATGAAATGCTGACGATATGTATAAAAATGGTCTTCTTAAATCTCATCTTATGGGTACTGCTCCAGCATCATTTTGTAATCTCAATTGGCAACTAAATCCACCCACCACTTTCAATGACTACATTGCTCAAATGAAAACTGTTTTACTTGAAAATTGTGAAACTGACAAACATCAGCAACTTATTCATAACCATAAACAATGACAATTTGAATCAGTCGCAAAATTTCATGATAACCTGAGGAAGCTAAGTAGTCTTGCATAGCCTATATTCTGAAATCTATATTTTTAAGAAATCTATTACCTGAAATCAAAGAAGAATTAAACTTTTGTGAATTCACTAATTTAGATGAGGCACTCAATCACAATTGTTGCATGATAACTTTCAAGTTGCAAGGCCCATGAATGCTATTTCAGACATGGCAAGCAACAGTGTTGCAAAGGCACTACAAGAAGTCAAAAACTTGCCATGATCTCTCTGCACTCATGCTGTGAATGTAGTTCATGACAACCCAACTCATGGATGGCCCTCCTTCAATTATGTGTGGATTATGTGGCAAAAGTGTGCAGACTGGTGAAATTTGCATGAATCCATGCCACTATTGTGGGCCTATTGGGTGTAAAACTGTTGAATGTGACCACCCCAGCTCACAAATTTCTAAAATGTACATTGAATGGCCCTCTGCATTTATGAGCCAGACAGTAGAGTATAATATGATCTTATGATTGTTTCTTTTTTTTCTATTCCCTTTATTACTGCATTTCTACCTTACCAATTGCTGTTAATCATCATTTCAGAATCATCCAAATACAACCCAAAACAACTGATGAATTTCAAATCAATTTCGTAGAACACACCAGCATAGAGATACCTTTGTTTGTGTTTATAGCTTCAGTATTTTAATGCCTTCTACCAGCTTCTTGAAGTATTGAATATCAAGCTTGTGGTACTCTATGTTTCAGAATATACAAAGCATACAGCTTTCAAAAGCAGTATAGCTATTAGCATCCCAACAAAAATAAAAAGTGTTCCACCTCATAAATCTATTAATCTTCCACTTCTTATAAATGTCACAATGTATGTTCCTAGGTCAATACCACAAAGTTCTTTTGGGTATAAATGTATAAAAAGAACTAGAATTATTTGTACCTACCCAAGGACAAGAATATAGGGCAGTAATGAAGTTTAGGTGGTGCGGAATTTTTTTTTCAAAATTTTTCCAAACTTGCATATTTCCAACTAAAATTATGACACTGATTACGAATATCCCAGTAGTTTAATGAAATGCAGTTAGAAAATAAACCAGGGATCGATGGTGTCATTTGGTGATGTTCCATTGGCCATGATTGCAGAAAAACGTGCTCAATTCGAAGAGATTAATTTTTCAGTGGCAGTTATTTATCAATAATGGATATTCTGATTTTATCCTATTTATGGGCTTATGAAATTGACAAACAAACGTTTTTTATGCGTGAGCTGCAGTTAAGTGATAAAACAGTCATAGATTGGAAACAATTCTGTAGAGATATTTGCCACGAATACTTTGTGTTAAATCCCATTCATTTAGGTGGAGTTGGTCATACTGTTGAAATTGATGACAGCTGCTTTGTAGGCCAAAAATATAACCGAGGTCATTTGGTAGGTGAACAGTGGGTATTTGGGGGTTATGACGTAGAAACAAAACAAAGTTTCATGGTTCCTGTTGACCAAAGAAATGCTCAAATGTTATTGCCAATTATTCAGCAGTTTATTTTGCCTGGAACCACTGTTATTTCTGACATGTGGGGGGCTTATAACACCCTAAAAAACATGGGTTACAAGCATTTAACCGTCAACAATTCTATAAATTTTGTTGACCCAATCATGCATGCGACTACAAACCATGTTGAGTCAGTCATTTCGGTACGCTTCTTGCAATGCTAAGAAATTACTTGGCCGAGTTTCTTTGGCGCCAACGTTTTTGGAATAATCCGTTTCATCATCTTGAACATATTCACTTGGTTTACCCAGAAGCCGCGATTTAAGCATTTTATATGTTGTTTTACTGTAGTCACTTTTTGTTAAAGATGTTTATCAGTAGTATATTACAATATATGTATGGCTACATTTGGGTTTCATCATTTTTACATCTTTTTCCTTGAAAACCTTCTCACATATTTGTAACCAATATCTGTATTCGATTCACCAAATTTTGAGAGAAAAAAATTGATTTTTTCATAATTCGTAATAAGTTTTTTGGTCAATATGTTTGATTGCATGCAATACTACTGGCATATTCATAATCAGCTTCATCGATTTACCCATATCACAATCACAAATATGCAAATTTTGGGTAACAAAATTTTGTCATAGGACACCCTGTTTGCAGTTAAAATATTCGGTTTTATGGAAAACTACTGGCATATTCGTAATCAGCGTCATCATTTTAGTCGGATATATGCAAATTTGGAAAAATTTTGAAAAAAAAATTCCATACCACCTGAACTCCATATGTGCTGAATATAGCTATGGATGGAGTAAAAACAGAACTCATTACTTCTCATGAATGCAAAACTTTCCACAACATAACTCTATGGTCCACAAATAATACATTAAAAATCAATTACAGGTGGTTCCGCACTGACTTCTGCAATCACAAAATTCTTTATTGAATGAACAGGGCATAATTGCTACTTATAATGGTGAATCCATGATTTCAGATCTAGGAGATATAGGTGGCTGCAAAGCTATGTCCGGTCAATGCAACAGCCCTGGTTGTACCATTTTATGGCATGCTGAAAATGTGTTTAATACATGTCCTTTCATATTAAAAGGAAATTACTTAGCAGATAACATCAACACTTTCCACATAATCACAAAATTACAAATTGCTTACAGGATTACAACTCCTCACCCTAACTGTTCAGAATTGCATGATGTATACAATACAGATCATTGAATACTTTGCACACTTTTGGTCACAAAACAGCGAAAACTTCTTGTTATGTCATTTCTCTTCTATTTCTGACCCTGTGAACGCTAAACTAAACTACTTGGAAGTGGAAATACACATAAATCAAATTTCTAATTTCTGTATCATGTGGACAGAAATTTGTCATCATGCACAATGATATCTTGAAGTTGTATGGCAATGTCTCCATTTTGATGGGAATTTGCGTGCTACAGCTTTCATACAAATACCTGGTATCATTGCGGAATTCAGGGGGAAGTTCTGGGTATCACTAATCAGCAGAATCCACATGCGGATGAAATTAGATAAAAGATTGAAGGAGAATGCACTCACTATAGCGCATTGGAATACCACCCTTAAAAAGCAGGTCATATCCGCAAGTAGGCTAAAACACTTTCGATGCGAAAGTACCTGATGGTCTCAACACGAAAAGGGGCAGGTCTTCTGGGATACTCCAGTTACTGTAGCTGGAAATCTCATGGAGACCAAAGATCATCCCATCGTTATTTCTGTGTCTAAAAATTCTTCAGCAGAAAATGCAGTATACATGTAGTTTTTTGTGAATAAAGTTTCTATTTTTTGTGTTATTTAACTGATTTATATTCATTTAATACCTTTTTTAAATTTGTGTAGTGATGGGTCAAATTTTAAGAATATGATTGTTAATTTGTACACCTGACGCTAAAATTTTTTGTTTACATTTTGGGGAGGTTTACAACCACTTTTCATTCTCATTTTCAAAAGTGGTGTTTTCCTTATGCTCTGTTGCACATTTTTTCAGAACAAGTTTTTCCTCCAGCCCAAGGACCCAAAAATTTTTTTTTGGTAATTTCATATATTGTATTTATATTGAAGAAATGATAAATGTTCTTTAACATTTTCTTTGCATTAGAAAATACAATGCGAATAACTTTCAAAAATTTAATTGTATTTTCAAAATGTCAAAATTAGGTGTCGTGCCATTTGGGAAAAATTATTGCATGCATGCCGATCATGTGAAGGCCAGGCAACCACAAGGCTGCCAAAATAATCAAAATTTTTGGCTGACAGTAAGTTCTTATTTAATTAGTTCTTGGTAAGTGGGACCAATTTGCCCATTTAGGTGTCCTAGGAATGATTTCTTCATGCTCAATTTTCTGAATGGGCAAACAAAGGGGAAAACGAGTCCGAAGAAAAGTTTCTAAAAAGGTTAGGATAAGTGAAAAGAAAAAACCTAATAGATTTATGGCCCTGAAAAGCCAAGATCTAATGGTTTTTACCTCGGATCCAGTTTTGAAGCATTTATTTTTGGTATTTATTAAAGCCCCTGGTTTACTAAATTCATTCCTTGATTAATTAAAACATTAATTGGTTATGTATTCATTATTTAATTTTGGTACTGAGGCCTGAAGTTATTGCTGGGGTAAGTGGTAAATTGATGGTGGCTGAAGTCGAGAAGGGAGAGGTGGTGCCAATGTGAGGTTCCTGAAAAATTGGTGTAGCATTTGCCTGTTCACTGGGCCTGCTTACTTTATGACTTTGACACCTAACCTATGTAAATAATTTATTTTTCTCCACGCTAAATCTTTTTCCTAATTCGGTGCCAATAAATTTGAGTTATTTAATTGGTGGTGGTGGCCTAATGCTTAATTTTTAGAGGGTCAAGGGGCAATTTATTTTTGATTTTAGATTACAACATCAAAAGTCTGATCAGCATTGGCGAAATAGAACAATGGTTCCCGGGTGCCATGGGATATTGGCCGCAATGACCAATGGAACTGGAACAGGTCCATGGCGGCAACGTCGAGCCAATCCTGAAACAAATGGCCGCAAGCCAGTTTCAGGGGTTAGGCATTGTCAGTTTCAACGTGGAAAAGGTCAAGAAGGCTGAGGTATGTGTTATACCTCATAAGGCAGCGATTTAAAACCTGGAAGGGAGAGAGTTCACCAGGCTGGTGTCATTCCTGCATATAGATGGTTCCAGCTATGCTATCGACCTTATAACATTGAAGCTGCAGGAATGGGATCTTTTGATTTCATTCCTTTCATTGATGGATCCTTTCTTGGTCAGTTTCAAAACTGTGGATGATCTAGTTGCGATTTTGAACATCTATAGATCCAGGCCAGGGGCCTCAGCTTATGATATAATCCAAGGATTTGGAATATACTGGGATTGTGAGATTTGCATCAGAATGATGATGGGGACCAAGGCTGATCACACTCTTGATTTAGGTTTATGTCCCGAAAACCTGAAAACCTCAGACTAAAAGGACTTTCGCTGAATTTTACTTGGCTCATGTTGGCAAATATTCATGCAACTTGGCTCATGTTGGCAAATATTAATGCAACTTCCATGACACAAAAGTTCGAGAAAAGTTCTTGGCTTCCAAGATTCAGGATGCTGAAATTGTGTATGCTGGCTTGGATGCTTATTACTTAATTGCCCTTTTTTAGGGTTCTTTCACTACCGGTTCTGTGTCTAATTGAGTGGGGTTACAGCAATGTACCCTCATGATATTTTGTCACTGGCCCAAGTGAAAACCTTGGCTTTCCACTTTTATACAGTCTATTCTTAAGACCTAACAGGGTTCAAGGATCAAAACTTCCTAGAAGAGAAAGACATCCTAAAAAGGCAGTTATTCAAGGTATACCACATGATGTAGCAAGAAGTGATGGTCAGGTGGGCAATACAATTTCAAGCTGACTTGCCAGCATATTTGTGTCCTGCAGATATCAAAAATCCTGCTAAAGCTATGGACTACACTTCACTGTCTGGGGTTCATCCCAAGGCCCTAAAAGCTGGTCCAAGCAAAAAGAAATTAAATCAGTGGGAAGATTTAAGTGATCAAGAGGACATGTACACAATGGATCAACAATTCAATAGGACAAATGAGGTTATTAATGGACTGCATACAGAAATGTTGCAATGGGTTTCATTTTTCAAATTAACCGATCCAGTAGATGTCCTATGGTATATCACGGCAGGTCTTGCTATGAATAAGACTCCTCGACAGAACTGGTCGAAGCAGCTGCAATCGTTACAACTTCGAATGGACTGCTACCAACCAGTGATAATCAACACTGGTGTGACTAAGTAGGACAGAGACCACTGAATGGCGGACTTGAGGAATTATGAGCATATTATGGATTCAACAAAGTCTTCTATAATGGAGAATGCATGCAACTCGATTCCTCTACCATTCTTTGTTTTCTGGCCTCATAGTCCTGCTGAGTAGGATTACATACTGAGGGAGTTATTGAATTATAATTTCCTCAAATCCTACTTGAAGGTCGATACTGAATTGATTAAAAAGATTCCATGTAAGATGGATGATAGGGTTCTGCGGAATTTTTTAGGACATCCCCTAAGATGCTTTTAGGATGTCCCCCAAGGAGAAAGAGGTCACAGCTATTGAAGTGAAAACTTTGGAAGCAGAGGGAATCATTAGCAAAAGTACATCACTATGGTGTACAAATGTGGTCTTAGTCGGGAAAAAGGATGGCAGTCATAGATTATGTATCGATTTTTGTGTTCTGAATGAAGTAACAAAGAAAGATGTCTATCCACAGCCTACGATAGATGATATCCTAAATACATTGAATGGCATGCATTACTTCAAAACATTAGATCAGGCAAATGCCTATTAGACTATACCTATAGCTGCTGAGCATAGGGAGAAAATGATGTTCACCATACCATTGGGATTATATGAGTTCATTTATTTACCCTTTGGACTGTGGGATGCCCCAGCTATGTTTCAAAGACTGCTGGACATATTACTGTCAGGTCTTCAATGGAAAAAGGCTCTAGTATATCTTGATGATATATTGGTTTCTGGGAAAACACATGAAGAAATGCTAGAATGTCTCAAGGAAGTTCTGATCATCTTACAAAAGGGGGCATGAAACTTGGGTTGAATAAATGCAAGTTTTCCCATACCCAAGTGGAATACCTTGGGTACAAAGTTTCTGCATGAGGTATAGAACCGGACGGGAAGGAAATAGAAGCAATCAAGGAATTGCCCCTGCCCTAGAAAACCAAGGATGTCATATCATTTCTTGGTCTTGTCTCATACTACTGAGGGTTTATCAAGCTGCTGACGCATTTGCTCAGGAAAAAAGAGAAATTTTCATAGGGGGATGATCAAAAACAGACTTTTGATTACTTAAAGTCTTGCTTAATGAACCCACCCATATTGGCATACTCAAACCTTGGTAAACCATTCATTTTGCAAACTGATGCCTCAATTTATGGTATAGTTGCAGTTTTGAGCCAGATAAGGGAGGATGATCAGGAACATCTTATCCCCTATGCAAGTAGGTGCTTAAAGCCTGCTGAGAAAAACTACCCTATAACTGAGCTTGAAACACTTGCAGTGGTTGAATTTGTAAAATATTTTTGACCATATCTATAAACACACAGTGTGACAGTTGAGACAAACCACACAGCATTGAAAGCAGTGTTGAACAAGGAGAATCCCTCAGCCTGCATTGCCAGATGGGGTTTAGCTTTAGCTTGCATCAATTTGGAAATTCAGCCAAAGAAGGGATGCAAAAATCAAAATGGGAATACATTGTCTTGGTTACTCAACCCAAAGAATAAATCCCATTTTGACATAGAGGTTAAGAACTTTACTTGACCCAAAATCTCTTATGAAAATGCTATTGTGTGCACTATCACTGATAGACAGAATTTCGGCTTGATTACTGAGCAACAAAATGATGATGATTTGAAAAGACTCATTGAGATGGCAGTCATATCTTCAATGACAGCAGATTTGGAAACCTACAAATTACAGGATGGAATTCTGTACAAAGCAGAGAACAATATTACAAACATAGTGGTTCCTAAATCACTAAAGCCAGAAATTATCAAGGCACATCATGCGATCAATTTGCAGATCATTTTGGAGCTGGAAAAACAGTTCAGCTCACAGCCAGCAAATATTACTGGCCTACATTGAATAAAGATGTGACTGACTGCTGTAAAGTTTGCACAAATTGCCAGGTCAATAAGCCTGCCCCACATAAAGTGCCTGCAAATTTTAAACCCATTCAAGTGACTGGTCCATTTGAAAGAATGGGTGTGGATTGCATGGGTCCACTTACTATTACAGAAAATATCATGGTGCGCCTAAGATATTACAGTCTGATCAGGGCTCAGATTTTATGTCCAGCCTAATGGCTGAGATAACCAAACTATTTGCCACCAAAAAGTTGCATACTACCGCTTATCACCCAATGGCAAATGGGGAGGTGGAGAGGTCCAACCAGACCTTGGCACTCAGAATTCGAATGTATGTGGAATCAAATCATAAAGACTGGGATGATCATCTTCCTTATGTGGGTTTTGCCGCAAACATTCATGAGAATGAATCCACAAAGTTCTCACCATTTGAGCTTGTTTATGGTAGGATTCTCAAGCCACCAATAGATGCAACTTTAAATTTTGACCCACCATTGCACTTTATCAATCTGGAAAGCTATGGGCTAGAAGTGAAGCGACATTTCTCTACAGCTTTAACTATAATTCAAGATCAGATCAAACAGGCTCAGGAACATTATGCTAAGATGTATAACAGAGGGAGCCATAACATGGAATACAAGAATGGAGATCTTGTGTTGAAAAAATCTATGGTGGTCAAGAAAGGTCTTACCCCAAAGTTCATGCCTTTGTATCAAGGACCATACAAGATAATCAAGATTGATTATCCAAACATTGTAATATCTGATATCAATGATCCAAACTATACAGACTATTCATGTAAATAGATCAAAAATGTTTCAAGATACAATAAGAAAGAATCATGACAATAAATTTGATCAGTCACAGGAAGCTAAAGTAGAAAAGACCATGAAACCCAGGCATGGTTATAACTTGAGGAACAAACCTCAAACCAGGACATTTGATTTTTAAGGGCTGCTATGTCGAGGAGCATATGATTAACATAAAAATGACTATAAAAATGATAAAATTATGATGTAAATTTATTTACTAAAATTTACTTGCTTATTATGTTATATTATCTTAACTTTTTATTTTAAGTTGTCATGCATGATTAATTACTTTCGATTTTTGGAAATCGAAAAATAACTTGCAGCTCAAGCTATTTCTAATTAGCTCAAAGAATGAAAGCATGGTGTTGAAGAACGACACCATTCATGAATGTACTACCATGCTTACATAAAGTATAGGAAAACAGATGTGATAATCTGATTAAAGGCTCACCCAATGCCTAGGCCAATGCTTAAGGGAATGGGATATAAGCCACGTCACAAGTCCAGAGGGTCTTCTTCATCATTTCCCTCTTCTTCTTTTTGTGACTACTAATCGTCTCTTTGGCTTATTTTGTCTTATGTCATATTTTCCATTCAATTATCATTTATCATTTGTTGTCTATCGTGAATAAAAAGTCTTTTGGAAGTGTAAGATCATTCGCATATCTAACCTTACATCTAACTGACTTTTCTTATACCTGCCTTATCCATTCAGTTCTCAGTTATATCCTCAGGCAAATTTATGAACTAACAGGGCGTAACACATAGCATTGTCCTCAGCATCTAAACAATCGTCAATTCAATCCAAATCATCATCCATGTATTAAGTGCCACTGTCTCTGCCAGCATTAAATTGGGCAGCCAAATCGTCGTTTGCTCTCTTGTTGTTTGGATCAGCTTTCAATATTCTGTATTTGTAGCCTTGAGTTCCATACAGGAACAATGGTGGGTACAGGCCAGATCAACGTTCAGATTGAAAGACTTTCCGGCAATGTCTGCAATGTCTGATGGCTCTCCACTGATGCAGTGCCAAATTTGTTTGCTTGTTGGTAAGTCAGTCCTGTGCATCTGATTGGCCATGAGCAACGTGCAAGTTACATGCTTCCCAATTCCTCAATAAAATGACATGGAAATGAGGTTGTTGTCCATATCAGGCCATATATTCGAGGACATTTTGTTTGTCTAGTTTGGAAGCAAAAAAATACATTTTTGCCAAGATGTTGTGAATTTGAACCATGTGCTCCGAAATTGACATTAGCTCTTTGTTGAGGCTTTTATTTTTGTAGTCTATTTCACTATCCTTCAAGGCATCTGTTGTTTCGATTGCATAATATTGGTCAAATTTTGGTCTTGTCAGCATGGTCGTTCTGGTATGTTTGCAGCATCTTGGGCATTTTTTTAATTGGGATTGGTTCTTTCAATATATTTTGTTCACTGTCCTTCACTGGATTTATTTTTTGTTGTTTAGGTGGAACTGTTTGATTTTGTTGATTGTTGTTTAATTGTTTGGATGTTGTTGGTTCATCCATTATTTCGACAACAATGGGCTGTTTTATTTTCCGCACTTCTGCTTGAGCAGGGAAGAAGCTTTCTACCCATTGATATGCTGGATATATATTGTGAAGGAGCTAGGACAAAATATTCGACACATTTTGTCTGTAATGAAGAATATTACAATTTTTTAGTTTCATTGAACCCTTGAAATTTTTCATTATACTTATTTCAGTGTATAGGCAAACATAATGTCCATGATTTGTTGCATGATCAAATGCTTGAGTGTTGAAATAAAGATTTGTTTCACACTAAAAATCCTCTCTCTTAATTTCAATCCAAAGTGTAGAAATGGCTCGACAAAGTGTAAATTTTGCAATATCTGTAATTGATTGACCATGAGGATCAAAGAAAACGACTTTATGTTCTTGACTGTACTAGACACCAAGAACCCAGTGACCAATTGAAATTCTTAACATTGCTGGTGGAACAGGTTGTGAGTCAGGGAGAAGCATGGGAATGAAGACAGCAGATACATTTGGTAATAAATGATTGCATGCATTTAGAATGAAATCACTGGCCTGCATTTCAATATTACGAGAATGTACTTCTTCAGAATAGAAATTAGCAATAAAACTTGGGTGACCTGCAACACATTTGAGCTGAGTAATTGTACACAAAAACAATACATAGGCAGCTAATCTTGATTCTTTCAAATGAGGATCAAATCTAATTCTAGCATTTCCATGTAAGTGAGACCCGATTCTTTAATGATATTCACTGCCAATTCCACATCACTTACTTTATATCCTTCAACAACAGCTGATCCAGTTTCATGAGTCACATTCCAGTTTGGTCAAATCTGCTAAAGTCATGTCCACACTTGTGGAATCCAATGTTGTTTGATCCAATAGGTAAGTAGTCACAGGAGAAGGCATCAATTTCTGACCTGCAGTGCAGAGTGCTCTCATTGCTGTACTAAACTTCTGTGAGCCTTTTTTTCCTTTCATGGATTCCCTTCCCATGAAACTCGTGTTGTTCTTCCACTGTTTGCAGATTTGACACTTTCACTGACTGAAGTGTCTGCTAGATTCAAATTATCCATGGTTTTTAGAATCATTGTGGGTATAGCCTCTGATATCATTTGATTGCTAGCTTTTCCCTAGCTGATAGATCCACATTTCTTCCATGAAATTCCAACTTTGTCGACTGGTGTAATGTGAGTCGTTATATGCAGAGGTTAGCATATGTCAGCCTTTTTGGGTGTTACTTCTATAACTTGAGAACCGATCATATCTTTAATGTTCACCACTTTGAAGCAACCTTTTCGATGTTTCTTGGCCATTCTTTGTATATTGCCATATATGAAAATAAATCGTTTATAGTATAAGCTTTGTGTGAGATGATAGTAATTAATTCATGTACCTTCAAGCTAAATGAAAAATCAAAATCATATATAATTAAGGTATAGCAAGTATGGATGAAGCATACATTTTTTGCAGTGAAAGATGAAGAGGGTATACATATCATAATGTGTCTATTGGATGCTCAATAGGCCAATTGTGATCAACATTTTGGCACATTAATCATTTTGGAAAGCAAATCCATTCACAAGCAGACAAAAAAATGATGTATATTACAATGTTTCTCTTGATAGTAGATCAATAGAAAAATGTGATCTATGTATTACGACAATTACATTCAGACTCATTTAATATGTATATATATATATACATATAATATAATATAATATTAATATATATATGCTGTTGTAGGAAAGTAATAAATTTTGTTTATGTACATGAAGGATCAATACATTACATGGACAATCACCATATGATGCTAGAAATCTTTTCTTCTGAACAAATTTTCAAGTAAAAGTGGCTGTTAATTCTGTGTGATAGTGTGTAGTTAAGATTCAATTCTTTTTTCTTTTGTTTTTTCTGTCTAATGTAGTCTGTTTCTAATTTTTCTATTGCTTTTTCTTTTCTATTGTATAACTTATGCATGTATTTTTTTGACAAATTTTCTTATTTATTTGTTCATTTTGATGAAAACTGGCAAACTCTTTCTGGTTTGATATATTGGCGCCCATGCTGTATCTGTCTCAATTTTAGAAAATCAGAGAACCTGGAATAAAAGAGGATATAAAAATCAGCACCAATGGAGAATTTTCACTTGATAGACTTGAAAAATTTAAAAAAATTGATTTTAGTGCCATGTTTTTCGTTTAATTGCAAAAAAATGGACAAATTGCAATTATTTGCTTGAAGCATGATAGCACGTCACTTTATTTTGTGGAGGTGGGCGAATTTGAATTGACATTACGGTAAAAAATAGGGATAAATTGTGTTTTACTTGGAAAGATTGGGTGAATTACAATTAAAACTGGCACACAAAAAAATGGGCGTCAATATCTAATTTGTATTTGATTAATGAGAAGCAACTATTTCAACTGAATGTGTTTGAAAAAATCGGATAAACTTCTGGTTGTTGTTCAATTTTGGAAAATTCATAAAATTTGAATGCAAAGAGGATCGAAAATCAACACCGATGCCTAGTTCCTGGTCTGTTTTATGAAATATGACGAATTTCAAATAAAACTTGATCAAAAAATCATGACCAAATCGTAGTTTCTATTTATATTTAAAAATTTGGAAATATTCTAATTGAAATTGAGTCGAAAAAATGAGCAGACATGACTTATTTTTGATCAACTTGGAAATAATGGCACAAATTTCAATCAAGATAGGCTTCGAGAAGGGACTGATTGCTGCATAATTCTTCGAAAGGACTGATTGCTGCATAATTCTAAAAATCGGGCAAATTTCACATGAAAATATCAGCACAGGCATATAATTTGTGGTTAATTTTGAAAAAAATTGCATGTGTTCAGACTGAATTTGTCCCAATGCTTAGTTTTTCCTTACTTGCAAAATATTGAACAAAATATTGTTGAAAAATCTTACAACATCGGTTTAAATGTTGAATTTGAGGTTAATTACGAAAAATTAGAACAATTTTAATGTTTAACTTCAATTTAAACGTTGAAACTGCTTTCATGTCGTAAAATTTGGACGCATTTCAATCAGAACTTGGCCAATAAAATTGGATGTCGTCCTTGCCAGCTCCAAAAAAATCAAGCACATTGTGAACTGAATTTGTATAAAATTTGATCTAGATTGGTCAATTTTAAAAATAAAATTATCATTAAGTGCATTTCAAAGAGGTGAAAAAATAGGCATAAATGTCTAGTTTCTGCTTAACTTGTAAAAATTTGGCAACTTTCAATCAATATCAAGTTGAAAATTTAGCACCAATGGCTGGTTCATGGTTACTTTAGAAAAATAGGACGAATCTGAATGAAAACTGACTTACATATTGCCGCCAATGTGTAATTTCTGTTTAATTTTTAACAATCGCATGAAATCAATTAAAACTGCTTCAAAAGTATGCTCAAATGTATAATTTCTGACTCGATCGAGAAAAATTGGGCAGATTTTGGTCCATATTGACTTCCAAATTCATTTCCTACGTTTTTTCACTTTCAAGGATCTGTAATGTTCGATCTTAACTTGCCCAATAGGAGAGAGCCTCTACTTATTTCTGGTGAATTTTCAAAACTAAGACCCCATCTGTTTGGAGAATTTTTTTGAAAAAAATAAGCCGAGACACTGAACCTGTGCATACTGGAATTCAGCAAGTTCAAAATATCTAGTTTTTGATTAATTGCAAAATATCGGGCGAATATCAATCAAAGTAGCATAAAAAATGAGTTATGTTACTTGAACTTAATTGCAAAAATTTTGAGCAATTCATAATCTAAAGTGACAGAAAAAAATTGGCGTTAATGAATGCATTTTGAATAATTCCAAAATCGATCGAATCCAAATGTAAACTGGTTTTAAATGGTGCCTCAACCTTCAAATTTAAGTCGGCTCCGTATCAAAATTTGAGCAATGCGAATTACGATTTTGTATTTTGGAGGCGAAAAAAAGTGCCTGAGCACTTCCTGTTAATCAACAGCCGATTTTCATCCTAACGTTGGAGAAAATCAGCTTTTCGGGACAACTCAAAAAGGTGATACATTTAAAAAAAACGCGAATAAATCAAAGAAGGAAACAAAGTTCCTTATTTATCTGCATCTGATTCTATAGTTGAAACAGCGATAAAATTTTTCAACTACAAATAGCTTGAAAAAAAAGAAAAAACGCGAAAAACGAGTCGAAAAATGAATATTCAAAAAAACAACAATCATTAAAGAAATTCGAAAAACTCATGTTATTTTGAAGTAATTATGATTGCTGGAATTTAGGAGGAATAGGCGAATTAGACACACAAATGTGGACAAATTTGCCATGTGTTTCTGGTTTGGTATTGATCAGTTTCGAGTTTAATCATACAGTACGAGTATAGATTGATTCGAATGTTTGCTAAGAAAAAGACAAAAAGGCACAAATTTTGAGAATTGAACCATGGAAAAGCATGACACATTGCAAAAAATGGTATTATTGCACCCAATGGCAATATTTTCCCGCAGTATTGAATGTAAATGTTATATGTAGAAGGCATGTTGCATCCTTCAATGAATGAAACAGCTCATACTGTACTTTGAATGTAGAGGTTAGCAGTAGGGCAGTTTTTAATCTTTCCCTATGCTTCAGTTAAGTATACTGAAAATAACTTTCTCCTTTTCTTGGAATGCTTCTACTGTCACCAAGATCCACATATTTATATGAGAAACCATGTTAGTATTTTGAGGAACCACGTTTTCTTATGCTATAAAATATTCAACTAATTTTTATTTAGTTCGAGAAACGATGTGTTTTATTTTCTTATTTCTGTGAAAACTTGCATGCATCTGACCAAAGTAATCACAATTATGGTCATGTTTATTCTGACCAAGATAATCATGAGTAAACTATAATGAAGCTAGTCTCGACTAGCCACAAAAAGATAAACCTTAGAGAAACTTTTCCCAGCTAGCTTTTTGTTAGTGAATCCATTCCTGAAAGAAACTGAACCCA
The DNA here is from genome assembly GCA_963922205.1 of Romanomermis culicivorax. NCBI lineage: Eukaryota > Metazoa > Nematoda > Enoplea > Mermithida > Mermithidae > Romanomermis > Romanomermis culicivorax. The sequence goes on from CAWUHX010000034.1 coordinate 144,840, forward strand.
ACACTCACAGCAAACAAGGTCAACACTGATAAGAGAACCAAACATGGGAAATCACATTTAGTTCAGTGTTGTACTTTTAGTTGGTTATTAGTTAGTGAGAACTCTTACTATTTTACCAATAAACAGAAAGATTTGATACATTACTGAAGATAAATGGTAATTTGGTCCTAACATAAATTGGTGAGGCATAGGGTTGGAACAGTGTGATCAGAGCTTCAGTTTTTCTGTAAAGCACACAGCGGCACAGTCAAGTTCAGTAAGAGAAATTTTGTCCACTCTACCCTTGAGCACAGTGTTATTATTTTTTTTCATGGATGGGCAGGCATTAATTGACCATTTTCACACTTTTGCTTATTAAATCTATTTTTTTTCTTTGCCTTTTTTCCCATTCTACAACAAGTCTTCTGAACAGCACATAACCCTTTTGGCAGAAGGAAACTGGGCATTCTTAATAGCATAGAACTTTGTTTTTCTTATACAGGCCTCTGTCTGCTTATTTTCTTTGCTTTAGCATTTTGCTAGTCTTTTATTGTGGATTCTGCTAGGGGATCTAACAATCAAAATCGTCCAAAAACCCCACTTTTTTGAGAAATCCAGGAAATAATCGAAACTGCTCAAAAGAAATACAGTACAAGACGTTATTTAGGATGTATGCTGTTAGTTGACCCAAATGCTTTAGAAAACACCATAAGAGACGCAATTTCAGATGTGCTTTCTCCTTTGCAGCAGAGACTCGTTTTTCTCATAGAAAGAGTAGATGAAAATCGACAGCTAATCCCACCTGTTGATCATTGACTGAACGCAATCAATGATCAATTACAAAACCTTCAAATGGATTAAGCCTCTGATGAAATCAGAAGAGCTAGCTTGGACTTCAATCCACTTCTAGGATTGAGACCACCACCACTTTTTCCAGGTGCACTAGGAGAGAATCTTACTGAATGGTTTGATAAGTTTGAAAAATTCTTAACACTGCAAGGGGTTTCACTAATGACCATGATTACAAAATCACATACCTTGAAAATAATTTCACAGGAGAAGCTTTGGTGTCTTTGTCAGGGTGGAATAAATCTCAGACTGAGCAAGTCCAAATTCTCGCACTCTGAGCTGGAATATCTAGGCTATAGCATCTCACAGAGCAGTCTGGGACCGGATAAAGTCAAACTGGCCACCATTCAGCATCTACCCATTCCACAGAACACCAAAGACATCATGTCCCGTGTCTTATTACAGGTGTTTCACCTCTGGTTCGGCCTGGCTCAGCGAGCCACTAACCAAGCTCTTATGGAAGGAAATTTTTTTCCTGTAATCAAAACCTCAGCAGGAGGCCTTTGACAAACTCTGACAATTGCTGCCAACCCCCACCCCCTATTCTGCGCCATCCGGACTTTACGAAATCCTTCATCCTTCAAACCAATGCAAGTATTTCAGGAATAGGAGTGGTTTTAAGCCAGTTAGACAATAATGGACACGATCATCCTGTCACGTACGCCAGTCAGGGGTTAATGGCAGCTGAGAAAAACTACTCTGTTAGGGAGTTAGAGACTCTCACTGTTGTGGATTTTGTCAAGCACTTTCGACCACACCTCTTTCAGTATGAGGTGATGATACAGGCTGATAAAACCACTGTCAAGGCAGTGTTGGAGAAGGATGATGCAGGGGAATCTGAAGTAGTTTAGGCTGAGGAACTAATTATTACTGTATGTGAAACTTTAAAAAATTTGAAAACCTTTCTTTACATGTTACTGTATTAATGAATTCATTCCGTAAATAAAAATCTGATGTTGAGCTGTGCTTACTGGCTATAAAATATTACTCTGTTAATGAAGATGAAGTTCCAAAACTTAAAAATGCTACTGTGAAACTAAATTCTACAATTAATTCCATGAGCTTAAAGCTAATTTTAAAAATTTTACAGATCAAATTTCTGCTGTCAAACAAAATTTGCATGTGTTGAAAAACAGCACTTCACAAAGATTTGAGGATACTTACTCTGATATTAATAGGATACAGAAATATTCAGTAGATCCATAAATGATGAAGGATTAAAAACTAAATTTTGAATCTCCATCTAAACATTACCAATTCCATCATGACAACATTTATCCTGTTCAATCTGCTCTGGTTTACCCAATCAACCATGAGTGGATTAATGCCATCATCTGGAAGAATCTTCGCCTTGCAGAATAGGAACAACTGATCAAACTCCGTCTTGCATACCCTGACATCTACGCAGTAGATCAAAAAGACACAGGCACCACTGACCTTGTCCAGCATGGAGTCAACACAGGTGACTCTCAGACAGTCTGCCACTACCTTTACCAGACGTCTCCCAAGGAGAAAGACTCCATCATGTTTGAGGTCCAAAACCTTCAACAGAAAAGCATTATTTGCCCCAACACTACACCCTAGGGAACTAATGTTGTTCTCGTCCATAAGAAAAATGGTAACCACTGTGTGCATGTTGATTTCCATGGCCTCAATCAGGCCACAAAAAAGGATGTCTACCCACTGCCTCCATTTGAGGACAGTCTGGACATGCTCAATAGTATGAAATACTTCACTACTCTTGACCAGGTCAACACATACGGATCCATACCCATTGCAGAAGCAGAAAAATAGAAGACAGCCTCCAATACACCTATTGGCCTCTTTGAGTTCAACTTCTTGCCCTTTGGCCTCCACAATGCACCAAGCACCTTATAGCATCTCATGGATCTCCTTCTATCAGGTATCCAGTTGCCAAGGACACTCACATGCCTAGATGACATTCACATATTTGGTGAAACTAACCACCAGATGGTCACTCCCCTCTCAAAAATCTTTGACCACTTTTGTCAGGGAGGGATGAAACTTCCACTCATCAAAAGCTGGTTGTCTCATACAAGGGTTGAGTATCTTGGCTATCACATCTCCCAACATGGTCTCGAACTTGACAGAACCCAATAAGCTGCTGTCTCAAACCTACCACAGCCTCAAACACTGAAGAAAATCCAATCTTTCCTTGGATTGGTCTCTTATTACAGATGGTTCATCCCAGGCTTTTCCAAGCTTTTTGAGCCTCTGACCAAACTACTGTGAAAGGATATCCCCTTCCAGTGGTCGCAACAGCAACAGGATGCTTTTGATATCATCCTATGCCTGCTAACCAATACTTCCATCCTCACACATCGAGACTTCTTCAAATCCCTCATCCTACAAATGGGTGCCAGCCTCTTGGGCATTGAAGCAGTCCTCAGTCAACTGGATGAAGAAGACCATGACCGCTCAGGGCCTACACCAGCTGTGGTCTCACCACAGCTGAGAAAAACTACTCAATCACTGAGCAAGGAACTCTTACAGTGGTCCACTTTGTTAAGTATTTCCACCTGTACTTCTTTTAACATGAGGTTATCATGCAAACGGACCACACCACCTTCAAAGCCAGTCTTGAAAAAACTAATCTTTCTGCTCAGATGGCCAGATTGGGTCTTGCTCTTGTGGAGTTCAAACTCTCCTTTCAGACCTAGAAGGACAGCACCAATGCCTTGTCATGCCTGCCAAACCTGGGTGCAAGAGCAACTCACCATATGGATGATGCCTTTCTTCACAGGCCAGAAGGCAATTTCATGATGATACAATAAGAACCGCATCAGTTCGACCCTTTGCCATCTGAAGAGAAGACCCTGACCTCTGACCTCTTATCAAAAGCCGCAAACCCATCGATTGGCTGCATGAGGCATCAGGCTGTCACATAGTGAATGGTATCCTTCAGAAATGAGATGGAACCACCAACCTACCACTCTCACTGATTGGAATCATCATCCAATCCCATCATGATGATGAACTAGCAGGTCACTCAGGCTTCAAGCTGGCAGCCTGGCTCATCTGTTGCAAATATCATTAGAAGACACTGACCAAAGACATCAAACTCTTCTGCCAGTGGTGTGATGCTAGCCAGCACAACAAACATGCTCTACAAAAACCATGGCCACTCTGAAACCAATCAGCATGACCAGTATTTATCACAGAATACAACTTAATTGTATGGGTCCCATGACCTCAACAGAAAAAGGGAACTGGTTCAGAGTGGTCTTCATGGACTACTTCACCAATTATGCGGAAGCTTTTGCCACACCCCACATCACTACACACACTGTCATAAGCTCTTTGCCACAAAGATAATGTGCCATCATGATGCTCTAGAGGTGGGTTGAAAGGGCCAACCAAACATTAGCTGTATGCCTATGCATGTATGTACATGAAAACCACACGAACTGGGGCAAACACCTCCCATATGCAATGTTGGTGGTAACATGCACCAAAATGAGGCCACAGGGTACTCCCCCATTGAGCTCATGTATGGAAGAACCTCTCGGCTGTCAATCGACTCAGCCCTGACCTCCACTCCAGCTGCACATGTCATATACATGGCCCTCTATGATATGGATGTCAAGCAGCACTTCACTAAGGCCCTGACCATCATCCAAAACCAAATCAAAAGGGCCCAGGACACCTAGACCCAGGCTTATAATCGCAATGCCAAAGATGCCTCATATGAAATAGGGGACCTAGTACTCAGACTCAGCACAACCAGCAAACATAGTCTGGCCACCGAAACTACTCCCAGTTTACACCAGGCCCTATGAGGTCATCAATGTGTCACACCCCAATGTCACCATTGGGCGTGGTTCCACAAAACTCGAAGTGGTCTATGTTAACAACCTCAAACCTTACCACCTGTCCACTCCCATCCCAGCGACATGTCTGGACCAGCTATTCACTTCAGATGCAGACCCAGAATCATACAATAGAGGCCCTGCAACATTGATTCAAAGGAATACCTCCCATGTCAAAATATTTTAGGTCCTACAATCATACATGTAATGGAGCTCCGAGGTCTGGGGGGGGGGGTTGGAGCACTTTTTTGGGGCCGGGGGTCAGTAATTCCCAAAATTTTGGGGGGAGGGGTCCCTGAAGGAAAAAAAATTCGATTTTTTCCATGAAAAATGTCCGAAAACGGTGTAAAAAGTAGTAATTTTTGTCTAAAAAATGATAAAATATGTACTTATGGCGCGAAGCGCCGAGAAAATTGACGTTTTTGACCATTTTTTGTTCGAAAATTGACATTTTTCATAGAAAAAATGACATTTTTCAGTATTTTTCTGACTAAAACTATGGGGGTCCCTAGGGCTACCATATGGCTAGCCATAGGATTGGAAAATCCTGGGGGGGCGGTCGCCCAATGGCTAGCCATATGGTCGACGATTTCTGGGGGGGGGGTTCCCATAGCACTTCCCCCACCCCCCCAATTACATGTATGCCTACAATATATCTAATGAATTGAAAATATATCTGTATGAGCAGTTTTCGTTCTAGTGCTGGATAAGACCTTTATTCAGTACTATATTTTTTCTATGTCAATAAAGGCAATCCCTATACATAAGGTCGAATGGTAATGCAGGACCCCAGCATATTGTATTCAGCTTTTGAATTCAAACAATAAATTTGAGGGTTCTAGAAAATCTTTTTGATAATTCTCATATTTGTCTTCAAATACTCTCATTTAAATCATCAATTAAATCAAGTCATGGATGCACACTCAAGGATAGGGAGAAATTTAGGATTTGCTAATGCATCTAGCCCCGACCAAGGCACAATTTTAGCCAGTGTTCAGTGAATTCTGATTATTTTCCAGAACGAATTTTTTTTCTGAAATCAGCATCTTGAAATCTACAAAATGATGGGCATTCATTGATGAATTCAGAATAAAAGTTTCCCACATGAAAGCAACTCTTACTACATTTACCCGAAAATTTTTTTCTTTCTTCACATTTTCTAACACACCCCAAATAGGTCAGTCTTTCTACTAATAAAAAGGAGCATTTAGCAAATAAAGACACCATGGAAAACAAAAAAGTTATTCCACCTTACAGAAAATATAACAGTTTTTGCAAAACGGGAAGTTTTGACTTTGCTTACAAATATACTTCTTGCATGTGACATTTGTATGAGGTTTCACGCATTTTACATGACATTCTTCTCTTTGGCAGGCTCTATGTAACAATTCCTGTGTGCTACAGCATTCCATAAGCTATACAGTTGATGGCATTTGCGAACTGGTATTAGTAGCTGTCTATGTTGAAGGCTGATTGATTGAATCCGATGATTTGTAAGAATGAAAATGCTGATCAGTTCTCGATGGTGTTCAATTTTCAACTGCAGCAAAAAAGGAACAATTTACTGGAAGCATGCACCATTGTAGCAGAATAAAAAATAAAAAGAATCCCCAACAGTGGGCACAATTTTATCTTTTTTCAGACCAATGGGATTTCCTTGATCATTTGAGTAACATTGAACAATTTTGGAACAAAGGAATCGTATTTCACTCTTGAATCCCTCCCTTGATTGGCAGTCTTTTGTAATAGAAAGGTCATTGATGAATAATTCAGGAAATCCAATCCACAATCATTTACTATATTTTTATTTTTGGCTGGATTTAATTCTTTGAATAGAATATACCTAAAAAAGGCATCAAATGAAAGACAAGGTAAGTAAAAACAATGAAAAATCTTAGCATTAAGGTAAGTGGCATCAAGTAACCAATAAAATAATTGTATTGTCCAACATCTGGAATGTGTAGTTGATGACCAATGGCCAATCATCACGTCCATTGTATTGATGCTACCCTTAATTTCGTTGTAAGTGTAAATAATTCCCGGTTTATTGCCCATAATAGATGAGATGTTCAAATTGGCACATTTTGATGACAATATGTAACCCCTCTTTCTTTTCTTCAGTTCCTATTTGGCCAAGGTAACTGGACAGATTTGGCACGAGATAAAGCCTGCATCAGGTTCAAATATTTTGTTGATTTTTAGAGGAGGAGTAAAATGGATTATGAATAAAATAATAAAAATATTGCCTACCATCATGATTTTAGCAAACAAACACGATTTTCCATGTGATTTGTAAAAAATCATGTCCTGAAACAGTGAAAAATGTGTCCAAAAAAACAATGTTCAAGCATAATGAATCATTGAAATACCTGTCCCAAACGAAACACATTGTGAAAATTTTGTAAAAAAATGAATGAATCATTTGGATTGTTATATTCTAAGACCCTCAAACGTTTTTGAAAAAAATTTTTGTAGACATTGGATCATAAATTTCAACATCTGAGTTGGATGAGTAACTTTGAGATCCAATTTTAAAGATTACTTGTACATACAAGTCCAATTTTACATATTAGAACTTATTCGAGTATTGTGAATCAGATATACATATTCTTACTAAATGTGGCCTGTAGTTCAAAAAAAATATTTATGGATGAAACAGGCATTGACTCATTTAGGATAATTGTGACTGGCATCAGCTGTAATTTGTTGTGTGGTCAAAAGCACCTCAAGCCGGAGACAATCAAATTTTCAAACTGATATTCAGTTTAAAGATTTAATGCAGATTATTATGGAAATCCGTGATAATTATTATTGCCAAGAATGTGGCTCATGCCAAAATTATATTTTTACTACTGAAATAGATCATCAGTCTCATTATTTATTCATTTATCTTGATTCATTCATTAATAATATAAACAAGCATTGTTCCATCAATGGATTGCTGGCTAATCAAATGACTATATTTGGAAAGCCTTACAGAACTATTGCTTGCTGCAATTGAATGACATGGTGAATCAATGAATGTTGGGCACTTTATCTGCATGATCAGGACACCAACTGATGCCTGGATTGAAGTCGATGATCAAAAAGACACCGCTATGCAAAGAAAGAACTTTGTTCTAAAGCTCAACAGTATCTTTCTTCTGATGATGGAAAGATGCGAATTTCTATTTCTAATTCAATTGTCATTTGCCATAACCATCAATATTTTTCTGAGAGAAGAAAAATGTCACTGAAATTAGAAAAACTATGACTGAAGAATCTTTTTTATAGACCAACAAAATATTACAAGTTGAATCTTTGAACAAGTTGGTCTATTTCTTCATGAACAGGACATATTCCCCCAGGATGATTGTATGCGACATTGTTGAGAATCAACCCTAATTACAAGGGCATTGTTTCAAACATGTAGAACTTATGTCAGAAATTTGTCCCTCAGTTATTGTGAAGCGGATATTGTCAATTGGCTACTTTAGCCAATTGAAATTACTGAAAAAGTAGTGAAAATTATTTACCAATATTGCAGAGTCCCCCAGGGATATGCTGAGTAAAACTTAGCTTAATGATCAAAGAGATTAATTTAACAAACCTAAACACTATCCAATTTTAATAATAACAAATTACATTATGAGCATTGTATTTGCATCAACCAAAATTTCGAGTCAAGCTGTTGCTGCTTTGGATGGAAAAATTGTTGAAAACCAATAATTGGAAATTTTTTACTACTTTAAAAACTTTATGCCAGTATGAACTAGATAAATATGTCTATATATTTTGGCACCAGTTTCCATCTTTTTCAAAATGAACCATAATGTTATTTTCTAGAATAATGAAGAAACCCAAGCAAAATAGGAATCTGCTGCTTCAGAATGTGTGTTGACAAGAGAACAACTAGATGCACTTCATATCTGATGCATAAACAATAAATCTGTAATTTCGTAAGTAAATTATAAATTTGATATTTATCTGCATCTCATCTAATTTTTTAGTATATTGTAGTTGCATCCAGATTTGGACATTGATGAACTCACAGAATGCTTGAAAATTCTAAAAGTCATTGAATTTATAACAGAGTGAAAACGATTTGTGGACTCATGGACTTTTGACAAAAAAAAGAAAAATGTGCTTGAAATTCCTGACAAATTTTGATAAAATTTCAATATTTTCCTAGTCCATGCCAGAAAACTGACATGTCAGCAAAATCGGCAGTTTATGGCATTTTCCCTAACTTTGCAAAAAATAAAAAATCTAACATCAATGAAAATTTTTTACATGTCAGCAATCTGAGTACACTTCTTTAAAAATGATATGTGTCAGTTTTTTGGAATTCTTGTAACGTTGTTCTGAGCAGAATCATGTTGAAATCCTGACATCGAAATACAGGCAATTTTGGCACAGGGTCTTCAAAATACCTGACATATAAATGCACGTTTTTCAGGTACATATGAGGAGACTAGAAATTGTCTATTAATAGACATATATGCGCGACCAAAATATGAATAAACTTTTTGAGGAGCGTGGAAATTGTATATTAATAGACAATCGACTATGTTAAGCCGTTTTTAGCCAATTTATATTTACATAGTGATTTTTATATACCAAAATTTGGTTGAAAAACCGGAATATGCAAAGTAGATGTAAACAGGATTCCGTCTGAATGGTATAAGCTATAAAAGTCAAACCTGTTGCCTAAATTACACTACCTTAGCTCATCATATATGGAAATCTCTTCTAGCTGGATCAAGCCGAACAAGCTGTTCAAGTGAAGGATACATCAATTTCATTTTAAAACCTATTCATAAATGATTTGAGAGTACAATATTTTTATTGAGCAATAAACAACCTTTGGAAGAATGAATCTTCTATTTGCAACTTTTGTCAGAACTGTTCCCCTTGAAAATTGACATTTCCCCCATCAAAGTCATAGTTTAATGCCTGCTTGTGAGTTGCCTAATATGTAGCCCTAGGATGAAAAATTCTGAGTCTCGACTAATGGAACATAGGTACCATAATTACTTTTATAACTAATCAAGCCATCAAATTGTGTGAAAACAAAAAATATTATAGTCAGACTGAAACTCAGCTTAGAGTTTGTTCACACACTTGATAGATCACAAGGAAAACATAATCGATGTCTTACTAAAGAATCCGATCAACAAAAGTCACCTTTCCAAAGGGTGCAAATGACTCTCTTAACTTCTGACAATAGGAAGATAGTACCTCCCAGGATGGGCTGGTTCTAAATGTATGCCAAAAATATATGACAATACGATATATACATTCTAACATGGAATAATAGGTCGAGTATAGGTATCACCACGATATCAATAACTAAATTTTCAAGCCTCTGATGAATACTTGTCAAGCTGTCCATCGAAAATCGGGAACCGAAATTCGAAAAGAAAACTGAGAATCATCAACAAGCGAAAATTTATATGATATGTTATGACACAATAATATATTACATTAAAAGCGAATGTAGATCATAAAAATGCCGAACTGGGGCTGGACAAAATCTGGCAGATCATCGGTTGTGAATTTGTGATTGTAATCAGTTCTTCAACATACAAATTTAGGGTTTTGACATAACCATACACCATGGAAATTCTGCTGGGGGTCAGCCAGGGAAATGACGTGGTCATCAAGAATCTTCTGGGGATGAATTAGGCCCTACTGGGGTCCAGACACCTCAAACCCCCATAATGTGTATGTATGGACATGACATGCTAAAGATGTGTTTTGAAAGATCAAAATACCAATGCAAATTTCAATTTTCATCAAAATACTGATTCTTGGAAGATAAAAAGAGAGATAAAATAAATTTTATTTATAGAAACCATTGAAGTTTCGTTAGTAGGTGGAAGCAGATATGTAATGCTAACTGCCGCACCTGATAGAAAGCAATGACTAGTCGCACCTGAAAATTTTAAGATTTGGCCTTCTCTAACTAGTTCCACCAAAAATAAATTTCGCTTTGAACCCCTAAATTTTAATCCACAATGAGAACTATGCCCAAAATTTTTTTCCGCAATCCAAATTTCTCCCACAAAAAGACACAACAGCATTTGAGGAAAAACGGTGACCAGCATTTTTTTGTGCATGGAAATTTGTGCCAATTGGCACAAAAGGCCAAAAAAAATTGTGCCAATGACATAAAAAATTATTTTTTACAAGCAAAATTCTGGAAACTGTGGAAGAATTTTAGGCCAAAAGTTTGATAAAAATACAGCTACAATTTAAGCTATGTTTCAGTATAACTCATTAATTTTTTGTAAAACTGTCCAACCCAATTTTTAGCTATGAAAGTCAGTGGGATATAGTAAAAATGGTGCAAGAAAATGATTGACGACAAGTCAAAAATAAATAGAATGCTGAGAAAATGCAAATAACTGTATAATTGTTCAAGAAGTTCAACAACAATGTAAAGACTGGAGAGAATAAAGTCGAAAGATTGTGTAAATTATGGGTCGAAACACTGTATCAATGATATCAATTTTTCTATTGGAATCAATCAGTGGCGGATCCAGAATTTTTTTTGGGGGGGGGGCCGTGCTCAACATTAAGTATTTTTCCAAAAAAAATTCAGAAAATTTTCAAAAAGTTTTTGTAAGCTTTTTGTAGGGATTATTTCTTTCCTATGTAACCTAAAATCAATTCAAAAGCTTCATTGAAGTAGTTTTCGGAAATTTCTACTCTTCTTACTCATATCTTATTGATAAAGTTCATGAGAATTCACAAATAAATTACTGGTTTTAGAATTTTTCAAATAAAATTCTAGAAATTAGGACTTTTAAACAGAAAATTCGAATCTATTTCTTGAAATCAATTTTCCGAACATTGATTTCAAGAAATAGATACGAATTTCGGGTTTACCCTCCCCCCACTAACTGGTCAGTTATGGTGCCGTGGTGGTTAGGTCGTCTTTACAAGTGTGAAAAATTTCCGGAAAATGAGAAAAAAATTGTGGGTTAGTCAGGGGTTTTTTTTCCGTACAGTACGGATTTTTTTCAGGTGGTACGGAAAAATTTTATAGGAATTTCCGTACGGTACGGAACTATTTTTTAACTAACTTAACTATTTTTGCGCCATACGGAAATAAGTTAGGCGGTACGGAAATTTTTTCACTGGATTTCCGTACGGTACGGATCGATCGGTACGAAAAAGAAGCCCTGGGGTTAGTATCTCATGTAAAAAAAAATCTTCCAGGAAAAAACCAGTGTCAAAGAGTCCAAACTTTTTTTTACTTCTTCGAATTTGTCTTCCTGAAAAACACGATATGGGGAAAAAAGCAATGCTCATATTTTTATCGAATTTTCGCGTAAAACCTTTCGGCTAGCCATTGGGCGACCGCCCCCCCCCCCCAGGATTTTCGAATCCAATGGCTAGCCATATGGTAGCCCTAGGAAACCCCCATACTTTTGGTCGGAAAAATATCGAAAAATGTCAATTTTTTGATGAGAAATGTCAATTTTTGAACAAAAAATGGTAGAAAATGTGAATTTTCTTGGCGCTTCGCGCCATTAACACATTTTTCGATCCTTTTAGGAAAAAATTACTATTTTTTGAACTTTTTTTCGGACTTTTTCGTGAAAAAAATCTAATTATTTTTCTTGAGACCCCTCCCCCCAAAACTTTGGGACTTACTGACCCCGGGCCCCAAAAAAGTCGCCCGAACCCCTCCCCCCAGACTTCGGGCCCCCATTACATCTATGGTTGGGGGGAGGGTGAATCCGAAATTTTGAGGGAGGGGCAGGGTTTTTTTGCACAGGCCAGCTTGCAATGTGCAACTTGGGGAAAAATTTTGGTTGCACAGACAAATTTTTAGTTGCTCACTCTAAAATCGATAAATTTGCGTAAAATTATCGGAAAACTATCGCAAATCAGTTTTCCTATACCTTCATTCGATCCCCGTCGGTTTTAGGCATTTAAAACCCAATTTTCTGACATATGGAGAGAAAATGAAAAGATTAATATGTCTACATTAGACTAAGTTGTTCGGCGCATAGCGCCGAAAATTCTTTTTTTCTATAGCGCTGGAAAATGAGTCTTTCCACCTTTTATTTCCCAGACAGAAGGTTTGATTTTTCAGTGAATTTAATGAATTTTCAGTCAGACAAACTAAAATTCAAAAACTAGGCAAGCGACTAAGAATTTGGATCTTTCAACCGGCGAAAATTTCTAGCATTGTCTTACACTCAAAGTGTTTTAATCACATGAAAATCAAAATTTGTATAAAGATCGCAAAAAAATTTTGGGAAAATTACCGAAAAATAATATTTTTCAATAAAATTTGTCAAAAAACAACAGAGGATCAAACATTTATCAGTCATAATTTGATAATTAGAACCTATAAGCACCAATTAGAATGACATTTTCTGACTGCACACTAAAAAAATATAAAAAATTGTAAATAAATTGAAACCCGGCGGAAAAATTTTACTTATTTCCATTTTAGAACGCACAAAAATGCATCTCCGGACAGAAAACAATAAAATGTAATCACAGGAATTTTTTTACAAGTCGGTTCCTTCCCCAATTATAGTCAAAGCTGGCATTTTCGGATTCCTTAAGATGCCAGCTATCCAGATCAGTTCGAAAATCCAGCCGCTCATGATATTCAGGAACTCATTTGCATAAAATCTGCATACACATGTCACATACTCCTCGTCATTAAAGAAAAATCCTACCTTCTTCAAGAATCGAACCCACTGTTTTTTTCCACATTTGCACTATAATGTGGAAAAAAAATCTGGAATGTGGAAAATATTTTTATTTTAGGAGGTCCAAATCTCAAAATTTTCCGGCGCTTCGCGCCGGTTATAGCTTTAATAATCATCATTATTCATTAAGTAGCTCAGGCGCGGCTTTTATCATGTCTACCTTCATTTATCATTTAATCTATAATAGTTTTCATCGTCTTAAACGTAGTATCTCATGTTTTAATTGGTAATCTTCAACATTTTATAATATTACAATAAAATATTAATACACGTCAAGTCTCTATGATTTATGATGCGATTATTTCTTTGCTAACGTAAAATCAATTCAAAAGCTTCTTGTAAATATCTTTCAGAAATTTACACTCTTCTTACTCATATATTTTCGACCAAGTTCATGAGAGTTTACAAATAAATTACAGATTTTAAAATTTTTCAAGTAAAATTCTAGAAATTACGACTCTTGAACACAAAATTGGAATCTAGTTCTTGAAATAAATGTTTGGAAAATTGATTTTCCAGCATCCTAGAATGTCAATATACCCAAAAAAAATTCCAGCGCTCTGCGCCGGAAAAAATACCATCTTTTTTGGGCTTTCACTTGTCACCATAGAGGACTTGACCATTGATTTCTTGTGTAATCCAAGTCAATTATGCTCTTGGATAGTTTGCTAGAAAATTTGTTCAACAATGCTTGTAGATTAGGCTTTTAAGTCGAACATTTCAATTTTTTCTCCAATTTTAATGTATTAACTTCTCTAAACAGAGAGAAAGAGAAAGAGAAAGAAATTAATTAAATGCGAATAAATACATGAGTAAATGCGACTAATACAGAAAAGCTCATGGACGTGACAAAAGCACGTGCGAATTGAGCTTTAAAAAACGACTCAATTTAGACCGAAAACAGGGCATGTTGTTTGAATGAATGATATCATCGGGTAGGGAATTCCAAACATCAATATTTCGCGAGCGAAAATCATGTTTTAAAGCGTTAGAGTTATATTTCGATTTATACAATTTAAATAAGTTAGACGCGCGATAATTGAATGGACTCAAAGTAAAATAAGTCGGGTGGAATAACTTTAAATTTCAAAATTAAGAACATGTAAGATAGGTCGATACAGGTACGTATAAATTCAAGGTCATCAAGGCCAGATTTGTTGAGGCGCTCCTTATAGCTTAAATCTTTATATCCAAAAAGTCTTTTTGTAAACCTTCGTTGAACTTTTTCTACCAATTTAGTATCCCCAACCAGACAAGGTTTCCAGAGTGGTGAACCATATTCCAGGATAGGGAGAACATAGGATTTAAAAGCCCTAATTTTTAATCCATTGAAGTTAGAGTGAAAACATTTTAAAATCAAATTTGCCACCCTAGATGCTTTTTTAACCACATATCTACAATGGGCAGTTGCTGACAATTTTTCATTGAACATAACACCAAGATCCTTCATCTCTGAAACAGTAGGAATCAGAAAATCGTTTATATAATACCTCACTTTGGGATTATTACTCCCAAGATGCAAAACAGAACATTTTTCCAGAGAAATAGATAATTGCCAAAACACCGGAAGGCTTGAAAAAGCTCAAAAACAGTGCGATAAAGCGTCTGTGAGCATTTTTAAGCCAAAAAACGAGGATTTTAAGATGAAAAAATTTTTTCCCACATGTGGAAAAAAAATTTGACCCCTTTCCACATTTGTGGAAAAAAGTTCGTGGAAAAAAAACAGTGATCGAACCTGGTCGACGCCTCAACAGCGCTGCGCCCTACGGGCGCAGCTGCTGTACCTTAAGCCTAAGCCTAAGGAAAATTTTAAAGCAAAAAAAATGTCTACTCACTAGTCAGTCAGAGAAATCCATGCTCAAAAATAACAAACAACTAATATACAATAATTGATCTGAAGGCCGGGAACGGACTTATAAAATTTAGCAAAAAGAGCAGTCAGGCCCGAAGTTGCACTGTGCAACCTGGCAGAAAAAATTTGGTTGCACAGCCGAAATTGGGTTGCTGTGTGCAAAAAACCAGTGTTATTTTTTTGTGCCAAAACATGGTTTTTGGCACAAAAAAATTTGGAATGGCACAAAAAATTTTGAGAGTTTGTGCCAATTGGCACAAAAATTTTGGCTGGTCAAACATTAAATTTCCTTTATTTTTAGACGTTTTAGAGGCTGAAAATGCAAAAAATTTTCGGCGCTTCGCGCCGCGCCGGGTCAATGGATATAATATTTCCTATTCGTATATTTGACCCAAACGCAAACGATTTCTCTACGAGCATTGTATTAGTATTGTTGCAGCAAACTTTATAGGCTGTCAAGACTGATAAGAGAAAAGAAATTCTGAATTTTCTCTGCGAATTCAGTCAGATTCGAATTTAAAACTGGAATTCTTACTTTTTGTGTTAATTGATTCAAATAGAAAAACCGATATCATTGACAATCGTACAATGTTTGGATCGAAAATTTACAGAATTTTCGACTTTATTTTCTCTAGTCTTTACATTGTTGTTACATAGATATTTGTAGTCGAAAATTGAATCAATTTAAACTTCCTGAACAATTCTAGAGCTATTTAAATTTTTTCAGCATTTCATTTTTTTGGGTTTTCGTGAACAATTTTGTTGCACAGTTTTTTCTTTTCTCACTGATATGCTTAGCTGAAAAATAAGTTGTGCACGATTTTTACAAAAATTAACGCGTTAAACGTTAAATTTTTATCAAACTTTTGGCCCAAAACTTTTCCGCACTTCTCAGTGAGGTAAAGTGGGGTGACTATGATCAGGGTATGGCATTTGATAATTATTTGAGATCAGCACGTTATTTTCACTGTGTAGGCAACCTCACAGCAGGGGATCTACTCAGCAAAAATGACCTGCTGACACCGTTTTTTTTTTCCTCGAAGATTTTTTCCACATGAGAACCGGACCCAAAATTTTTTTTCTCATTTTCCAAAAATTTTCCTCATTTTTAAAGACGTCTATAATGTGGCTACGGATGCTTTTTTATGCATTTTAGGAGCATACCCGAGCATTTTGTTGTATTTGGAGTCAGAAACCTGCAAAAATGAGGAAAAAAATTGAGAAAATTCTAGTTATATTAGCCAAAATGAGCTCATGACGAATATATTGGTGTTCTACAGGAGCGGGTGAAGTGTGTTAACGATAGAGTTCTAGTACTCTGCGTTGATACCACTGCTTAATCTGATAGAGTGTG